>PVIU01012272.1:0-60820 GCA_004026605.1 Ondatra zibethicus
ATGTGGCGGCGAAAGTTGGCAGATGGAGAACCCATCAACAATGACACCAGGACCTATCTCTTCTGCATGTATTATCTTTTTGAGAACCGAGTCTTTTTGAATGCACTCCTTCCTAGGCCAGGAGGGATGGGGGTGGGCCTTGGACTTCCAACAGGGCAGGGCACCATGCCCTCTTTCAAGGAAGAAGGGGGAGGGAGGATTGGTGGGGGGTAGTGGGAGGGGACCGGGAGAAGGGGAAGAAAGGAAAAAAAATTTATTTCTTTAATTATGTTCTTGAATGGAAAAAATAAAACAAAACAATGTATGAAAAAAAAGATACTGGGCTATTTAATGTTTTATAAATTAAATAACGGCAAAATGCAGGTGAAGTAATGCATTCATGAAAGTTCATTAGGTTAAAAACAGATTACCAGAGCATCCAAATTCTGACACAGATCTATTAAAGTACTACTAAGATAACTCCATTGTATCAGCATAAATTAAATTTCAGTTGAGTCTATATCATAAAAATAAGGTCTGAAAAGAATGTGGTTAAGGTATCGCAACACAAAACTTAAATGTATAATAACATACTTTTAAAAATTAATGTATATACATAATTCATATAGCTATAAGTTAAAGTCAAATATGTAAACCCTTACTTCTTAGCATATATATAAATGAACAGAATTTTTATCATATAATATTATTTTCAAATCTTCATTGGTTCCAATTAATTTAATTTTCTTTATGACATATGTGTTTTTGTGTTTTCACATGCATATGCATGTGTATCTGTGATTGTTGGCATGTACATGATATAGATTGAATGTGGAGGCCAGAGGACAGTCTCTAATGTCACTCCTTGCCTTTAAGTGGTTGCTACAAAGTCTCCTGTTTATCACAGCTGTGTATACTAGCCTAGCTAGCCTCAGTGTTTCCATGACCTCTTTCGTCTCTGCCTCCTCTGCCCCATTGGACCAATGGGATTACAGATGTGCACTGCTGTATCTGGTTTTTACGTGGATTCTGAGGTTCCAAGCTGTAGTCCTCATGAGTCATCTCCAAAGCCAGAATTTTGGGATAATACATAGCTCAACTATATTATTGAACTTCATTGTTCAACCTCTTTCTAATTTTAGGAATGGTGCTTTTAATAAAAAAGAGATACTATTTTCTCGTTCCTTATTGCAAATAAAGTTATAAGATTAGGTTTCCAATATATTCATACACAAATAAAACTATAAAGACAGAAAGGAAGGATAGAAGACTGCTCCACAACTTAATTCTGACACAGTTGCCAAACTCTTAATCTTAGTACCAGTACCAACAAGGATGCTTTTGATACTGGTTCTGCATAAAGAAAATCATTTCTACAGTCGCCTTTAGCTGTCTCAGCTATGGCTTCAGTTCAGCTATGGCTCAGCATTTTATCTAAGGCTTCAGTTCCATTATCGCTCTGATATTTGGCCTATACTTACACCCCATGCGCACAGGTGGTTTGTCCGCCCAATTCTGCCTTCTTCCTCATGGCTTGAATCCAAAGAAAACTTGTCTAGACCACTGCCATTCTCAACCTCAAGGGGGCAACATCCAGGGAAATTATGCTTGCTACCATTTTTTCCATAGGTTGAAGTTGCTGGGATGCCTCCAGGGCTTTACTCCTTAAACTCTAGCCATTAAGCAAAACTCTAGGTTTTATCTGCCCTTACTCACCCTGGCATAGCCCCTCTCTTTCCATTTTTATTTCCCTGATCTATATATACCTCCTTCTGTGATTACTACAAGTAGGAAACCAGACACCAGTCATCTACTTCCTTCTCTTTGTTTATCCAGACATTTAATACAATCTCTTGTGCTGGTGATAGGGACTGGAACTTTCTCTTATGGCTCTGTTTTATTTTATTGGATATTTTTGGTGTTTTCTCCCTAATTTTAATGTTTGCTGAGGTATAACAGAAGTGCAATGGAATTCCCTCAACCCCTATATTCAAGTATCTATATGTTTTTGAATATTTGATGTATTTCACACAGTTTTTCATCCGTGAAACAATCACACAGTGGTACTTGAGAAACATTGCTCTGTAAAGTCCCTGACCTTATCACTTCATTTGTCAAATGGAGAGTAAGGCTAGAAAAGAAACTTTCATGGAAAGACATATTTTTCTTTTTTATTAATTTAATTAATTTATTTTTAAGATGATCTTTTCTCATTTTACATACTCCTACCTTTCCCCCACACCACCACCCCCATCTACTCCTTAGAGAGAGTGAGGCTTTCCATGGGGAGTCAACAAAGTCTGACATATCACTTTGAGGTAGGATCAAGGTCCTCCGCTCTATATTTAGGCTGAACAAGTGTTCCCTCCAAAAAGAATGAACTCCAAAAAGCCAGTTCAAGCACTAGGGATGAATCCTGGTCCCATTGCCAGTGACCACAGACTTCCCCAGCCACACATCTGTCACCCACTTCCAGAGGTCCTAGTTTGGTCCTATACAGATTTCCCCACTGTCAGTCCAGAGTCAGTGAGCTCCCGCTAGCTCAGGTCAGCTGTTTCTGTGGATCTCCCCAGCATGGTCTTGGCCCCTTGCTCATATTATCACCCGTCCCTCTCTGGAAGGACTGAAAGGGAGAGCAAGGAAACAGATATCTTGATTGTGGGAGCCATTCTGGGCCTAGCATGAAACCTGGCATCAAGGAAATTCCCAGGAATCCACAAGAATGACCCCAGCTAGGACCCTAAACACTGGCCTTCCCCTGTAATCAGATTGATGACTATCTTAAATGTCAGCATAGAACCTTTCTTCATCCAGCAACTGATGAAAGCAGATGTAGAGACCCACAGCTAAGCACTTTGCCGAGCTTCTGGAAAGACTGACATTTTAAGCCTTTTCTGATATTAATTCTCAATTCAGAATCTCACTCAGGTTTTAAAAACATCAAGAAATCAAACATCTCACCTACTCAAGTGCTTACTTCTTGGCCATGGGGGAAATAAAACTTAATGAAAAGATTATCTAAAATAAATGGTGCAGCTAAAATCTTATGACCTATTGTTAGTGTGTAAACATAGTCTCCCCATGTGCCCCTTCCCATTTCAAATGGTATATTCTAAGGAGCAAGTCTAAATGAATTTCTATCAAAAGATAGTTAAAACCAAATGGTTCAAATATTTCTTCTGCTCAGTATAGCTCAACAACTGACCATACCAAGGATAACTATGTCTTTGTTTTGATTTTTATGTCCCAATTAGAATAATTAAATTTAGTCATTTTCTACTACATTCATTGATTTCTGTAAACTGTTTTTCCTAATTATTGTCAAAAGTCATGAGCATAAATTTTAAGTGCATATATGTGACTAAATAGGCTCATGTATCACAAATATCACCTCCAAAGTAAAAGATTTGTTGATATTCCTTGTTTCAGTAGGTAAGAAAAATACTACTTCAAAGTACACTAACAATATTTTCCTTGAGATAGCATTCCTAAAATGAGATTCAAACCTAAAATTCTTTTGTAATAAAAACATATATGTAAAGTCTAATCTAAGAAAAAGCCTAATCAGTAAAATAAGGTACTGTTTAGTAATATGTCCTGTGTTTTCATTGTATTGAAAGTTGTATGTGACAGACTGAGGAGAAACAGAAGTGTGATGATGGAACGGGGGTTTTGTGTTACCAAGTCTCAAAGAAATAGGACTGGTGACTCTTCACATCCAAAGTTGACATCCGTTCAGAGGGTACGATTGACTTTGAAATGTCAACTTGTTTGATAAGCATGGTCTTCAAGACTATGAATTCTAACAGCATTGATTATTTCTTCTGCCATTATCATTTTCCAAAACTGCCATCATACATGAACTATTGTTGTTAGGCATCTGTCAGTTTTCTTGGCAAATCCAATTCCCCAGACAGCTCCTGCCAATGCCCCAGAATTTTTAAAACTTTTGACTTGAGTACTAGATATCATCTGTAATGATGGAGCCAACATTAAAGACAGAAGACACAACAAACACCTCTGCTTTGTCTTGCTTTATTTTGATACAGGATCTTTATCTCAAGCTCAGGCTGGCCTGGAGCTCTCACTGCATAGTCTAGGCAGGCAGTAACTCATCGTAATTCTCCTGCCTCAGCCTTCTGCAAACTCTGGATGTACTTTTTAAATTAATGATGTTAATATGATAATTAGCAAGTATTAAATTCCTACAATATTTTTAAAAATTATTCCTCTTATATCACTTTCAGCAGAACCTATTGAATTAATTTATATTTACCTGTTCTATAAACAGAACCAAGGTCCATGGATATTAAGTATTTCATTTGTCTTTTACATAGATTAGCCAAAATTGAAACTTGGCTACCCTGCTGTACATACTCATTGTATTAACTGTCATACAACTTATTTTCCTTCAAACTCGGTGTCACCTATTCCATTAGAGTTTACAGAGGAAGCAAAAAAAAAAAAAAAAAAAAAAAAAAAAACGGTCTGTTAAGTAAACTATCCATCTTTAAACACACAATCACAACATCTTAAATTTGTTGTTTTCCTTCTGGGGATATATTTCAGTAGCAAAAATGTAGGGGTAACTTCTCCAGTTTCCATTCTGCTTAAATAAAACCTATAGAATCTTTTCTGCAATGCCAGCTATTCCCTAAATCCAAGTTCGTTGTAATCAAAGGCTGCTAGATGGATGAAAGCACTGTGGGCATCAAATTCTCAGCTGACCTGGTGCTAGATCTCATCAACAGCGTAACTTTCTGTACTGAACAATTACATGCAGAGGAAACCGTCCTCTTAAATTTATGCATACCAAGTGTAACGTCTTTATATTTAACTAAATACTACTTAAAAAATAAAGGAAAGTCATAGCATGGTATATTGTTCAACTGTCTATGGCAAGAGCAGTTACCCAATAGTCAGCTAATAAAGATCAAAAATTATAGCCCATGATTGATTGAATACATTTTTATGATGTGGGTCATGAAGGAACAAATCACATTGTAATGAAAGGACCTCAGATCACATCCACAAAGCAAAGTGAGTAAAGAGGGGCCTAGAAATCCAAAATTCTCTCAAAAACATAGCTCCATAGTCTGAAATACCATCTAAGGGCCCCAACCCATATTGCTATACCACTTCTTTAAGTGTTCAATTAATAAACAGACTGCAGAATTTTTGGGAACATTACGTGTCCAAACTGTAGCATAGGAACATCACAGAGAGATGACTAATGGTTGCAAGCCAACTCTTCTTCTGATGTGGTAACAAAAGGCAAAGTTCTTGCTACCCTAGAATCAACTACTTGGAACAACAACAAAAAAACATGTGTTTTTCAGATTATTGAAGGAAAGGATAGTGACAAGAAAGAAAGGTAAAAATAGGAAGGAAGAAAAAAGAAAGAAACAGAGAGGGGGAAAAGAAAGAAGGAAGGAAGAAAGGAAGGAAGGAAGGAAAGAAGAAATGAAGAAAGGATGAAATTAGTTCTTCGTACATTCTCTTATATCACATAGAGTAAGACTGGTGTGAGGCACAAACTCATAAAGGAAGCTTGACATTTTTATGGAAAAATTACCATCCAGTTTTTAAACCTAGCTTATTATCTTAAGAGAAATTGTTGTAGGTAACTTGTAAATATAATCTTGTTAAATGTGAAGTTGACAGGAGACTTTGATATTCTCAAATATTGATATTTTTAAACACTTGATATTTGAAAAAGATAATTATTTTTACTCCACTAGGAAGTTTTAGTTTAAAATATTTATTATACATTGAAGAATTAGAATTAGAATCTTTGATAAAATTTGTTTGATTTATATAATTTTTTGGTGGTTATAGATTTAAAAAGAGAGTAATCTGATGCGTTAGCTATCTAAAGATATAGATAGAGAGTCTTTCCCTAGTTTTCTCACTAATTCTGTCACTTTGACAATCAAGGGGTGTTTCTATGGCTCTTCCTTTATTCAAGCTATTCTTGTAAAACTGCTCAGATCCCTTAGAAATAAACCACATAGCTCATTCCACACTGTAGAAATTTAGATGCATGACCTTGATCACATAGGTCTCATAATGCTTGTAAGAAGGTCAGGCAAGAAAATGTGTATGTAAACATTTAAAAGTAGATAATGTAATGAGAATTCCAGAAAGAGCTAAAAATCTACATCAGTCTCTAAATATGTTTCCCAAATGTACCAGTGTGAAGTATTTTGCTAATCCCAACAATAACCATGACCAACAGAATAAAAGCACCCCTTTTTTACATTTATATATATATATATACATATATACATATATATATATATATATATATATATATATATATATATATATGTCATATGAAGAGTCACTAGTGCTGGACAGAGGGCTTGATGGTCAAGAGCACTCTCTTTTCTTCCAGATAACCAAGATTTGACTCCCAGCATCTACACAGAATTGACAACTGCTGGTAATTCAAGTGCCAAAGGATCTGCTGCCCCCCTCTGATTTCTGTGGGCAATGCATTACCTCTGGTGCACTGACATACATGCAGATAAAATAGCTGTGCATGTAAAATAATAAAATATACTTTTAAAAAGAGTTTATGTAATCAAGAGGAAAATGTCCCTTACTTATGCCCATAAAAAAGTAACAGAAAATAAAATGCGAAATTAGAATAATTAATTTTCACCATAATTCCTCACCCTTTCTAAGAATAAGAAACACAAGATACAGCTTTGATGGAAAATTATCTAATTTTTAAGCCTATTCATTAATATTTACTAAATACATAAAATTGTGCTAATCTTGAAGTTTAGGTACTTGATCAGCCACATTACCTTGGAAATGACACTTACAGGAGAAAATTATCCCAAAGAATGATCATTGGAAGAGATCTTAGCTACCAAAATGCTGATAAAGAAGGAGAATATGCTTATCCACAGGTGTAATTCAATATAAGAATGTTGTGAATCATTTCATTCTAATTGAAACACACCCATATACTGGTTAAAACTCAGGTAATGAAATTAAAGTCTCAGTAAGCTCAGGACACTTACTTATAAGACTTCAGAGGTTCAACAAGGAAAGATTCCCAGTTTCCTCTCCAAAGCACTAAACTATCACTGGGAAAAGAAGAAAACTGTGAAGCCACCTGAAAGTTGGAGAAAATTGTTTCTTTGGTCATTAGTACCTGGTAAAATATAGACATTTGTTCCCATCTCCCCAGGAGACACACAATTGCCAGTACTCAAAGAAGTAAACATGAATTCTAGCTCACAAAGCATCAACAAAGAACATGACTTTATTAAAAAAAAAAAAAGGTAAGACAACAGAAACAGACTTGCATATGGGGAAGATTAACATAGCAGACAAAGGTCAACTATTAAAGCTTCTTCATCCAAATTCCCAAGGATGAAGACGATTTAAAGACTTGCTTGGTGATTGGTTTTGGTTTTCCCTGTACATGGTACAGTTGAAGTTGCTTAGCTCACATGTTTTCTTCATACTCTGCTTTTAGGAAGATTGGTGAGGTAGGTGGGGAAAGACTCGGTTTTAGCTCTTGCTTGTCTTTGCCACTAATCCTTCATGTTTGGGGAAAAAATATTCCAGTCTCCCAGACAGTGATATAAATGAAAATATTTGTTTGGATTATCCAATGAGCATATCACTGTCTTAATAACCTCTCACATAAAATTTCAATATAACTGTGTAAATAAAAATTAAGGAATAGATTATAGATTTCACAATGAGAAATGAGGAAGGCAGAGAAATCTACTTTCATCATTTTGAATATACTGTGAGCACAGATTGTAATTTACAGAATGTCAAAGAAACCATGTGAGATTACAAACTCCAAGAATTGAGGAAGACATGTGGGGGTGGGAGTGTGAAATGGTACCTCCTATATGCAGACTGCTTTCCTAGGAAATTGTTTTCATTTTAACTTTTAAATGTCACTATCAGAGTAGGCTTCCAAATGCAACTCCAAATCTTGCTGACATTTTGTGGCAAAGTACATCAGAAATCAACATTTGAAAAGAAAAGATCTATTGTCTCTGGTGGTTTCAGTTCATGATTATTTGGGCCACGGTTTCGGGGCTTATGGCAGCACAGAGCCCATAGATTAGGAAAGTCTATCGAGGAGCTTATCAGCAGATGACAGTAAGGAACCAGAGACAAAGAAGGGCCTGATTCTCATTAATAAATCCCTTGAGGTTGGCTCCCTGTGACCTAAGTTTCTTCCATTAGGCTCTACCTGTTGAAGCTTGATAGCATTATGTGTTGGTGACAGGCATTTAACTCATCAGCCTTGGGAACTGTTGAAACCTTGCTCTTTACAGAAAGGTCACATTTTCTCCAACTTTTAATCATTTTTGTAAAATAATTTTAATTATCATTCTATGTTCACACAAGGTAATCAATTTTTCAAATACCCTTTAAATCAAATTTTGCAAATTGCTGGGCTAAATGGCTTTATTTTCTTACTTACCTTTTTCACTAACTATAAGCAAACTCAACTTCAAAAGAATTTTCACAACATTTTCAGAAAGAGCAAAAAGATTGTATTTTCCATGTTGATGGAGAGTTCACAGAACATAAGAAGTACAGATCAGAGAATAAAGTCCTGCTGTTTTGAAAATTATGTGGGAACCTCAAACAAGGTGCACTATCTGATCTTGTCAACTGTGGTGTTTCTATTGCTGTGGAAAATACCTGCATAGATTTTGTAACCCTTTCTTTCTCACTGTCCAGTAAAACTGATATCACTACCATGCATTCTCAAACAGTCCATATAAGCATGCATAGAGGAACAGGGAGGCCCTACTTGCTTGAAGGCAGAACATTATATCCTTCCAGTAGAGATGTCAATGTTCAGTAAGCTCCAAAGACACAGATAGGGAAATTATGCCCACCAGTAATGAAATTATCTGTTTTCAGGTCAATATCTCAGACTTGAAATAGATGAACATGGTGATCCCATTGGTCCAGACTCACTAAGATGACAAATAAAATGAGCAGAGAGCAAAGACATTGGATTGACATTCTGTAGAGCCGTCCTGCATTTTCTCACTAAAATGTCAAACATGATATTCTAAGCTCTAAAACATTGGGCTAATTCTTATGGATTTCACTTCAACAGTATTACTACTTTCAAGATTATAGTAAAACCATAACAGGAAGACATGGGATATGACCACCCATACAGATTTCAAAAAGCCTCTACATGCACTGTCCATTACCAGAGGCTTATCACCGAGGCATCACTAGGTTTTATATCATTTCAAAGAGGAAAGTAACACCTTTTGCAAGTTGTTAAAATTGACCTTTCAAGAAAGTTTTCAGAATAAACACCCATAAATTATACTAACAGCCTATATCAAATTATCACATGAGCACAGCTTTTCTATTCATATTCCAAATATCTATGTGGTGCGAGAGAATTGTCTGTATTCTGTCAATCATGATTTAAATAGATGCTGATTGGCCATTAACCAGGATGTATAGGTGGGTCAACCAGACAGAAAGTAGAGGTGGGGCTATTAGACCCGGCATTCCTGTCTGGACCATCGAAGAAGGATATGACCTGCCCCGCTGAGAAAGGTACTGAGCCATGTGGCTAACATAGATAAGAGTAATGGGTTAATATAAGCTACAAGAGCTAATAAGAAACCTGAGCTAATGGGCCAATCAGTTCATAACCTAATGTAGACTCTCTGTGTGATTCTTTGGGACCTAATGACTGTGGGACCTGGTGGGAGGACAGAAACCAAACCAGGCCCTTCTTGCTACATCTATGTGGTTAAGTAGTAAGGTTCTGTAATAGTTTAAAAGCCTCCAGAACATACACTAATCATGCAGAATATGTGCTCCATTATTGCTATTGTTATCATGGAGAGTCATTACAAAGTGTGTTTGAGAGAGAAAGAGAGTGTGTGTGTGTAAGTTAGGCCATGTTGGGTGGAAGCACCTCATGTAATTGTGGTTTCCTCCCTTTGTTATTTAGCACAAGAAGGGATGTGTATAGATCTGGCCATTATGTGAGTGACTTATCACAACAGGAAGTTTCTCAGCTGACTAGGGGAATCAATTTAAGTTCTAGGCTTTGATCTGGAATTTTCTGTTCTTGGATATCACAGGCATTGTGCTAATTGGAATAAAGTCAACACAAAATTAGCAAATAAAAATATGAGGTGAAGAATACCAAAAGGATTCTAATCTTCTCCTCAATTATAACAACCCAAAATTCAGTGACCTATTTTAAGTGAAGTAGCTACTAGTCAGTGACTACTTTCCTGAGAGAAACAAAACATAGCCATCCTTGAACCACAAGAAATGGCCTTTGCAGCATGCCTATTAAAGGGT
Source organism: Ondatra zibethicus (assembly GCA_004026605.1). NCBI lineage: Eukaryota > Metazoa > Chordata > Mammalia > Rodentia > Cricetidae > Ondatra > Ondatra zibethicus. Next base: position 10,321 of record PVIU01012272.1, read on the forward strand.
TGTGTTGTATTAAGCTTATGGCTGGGTAAATGGTTTCTTGGACAGGATTACGAAGAAAGGGAAGAAGGAAACTCAGCACAGGCAGATATAAATGGAATTAAGAACTGTTGGTGACTCCTAGATTTAAGTAAGATACAGACACTCATTGCTTTGGAGTTTGTCTGTAATGGTCTTAAATGGCGGTGGGAAAATAGCATTAACATCCCTTTCCCACCCCTACCTCTCCTAACTTCTTACCCTCTTCTTTAAGTTTTCTTCTCTGGAGATTTCTTTAGAAAAAGAAAATAACCAGAAATGTTACAAATTATTTCGTTGAAAACTATGAAGCCTTGTCACCTGTAAGGCATCAGAGAATGGGTTTGATCTATCTGGAACACATCACAGCTACACAGCTCCCAGCCATCTAGATGATGTCTGACATGCTGCTGCACTAGGAATATTTTACATCTCTAAATATATTGAGAAATATGTACATACTTCATATTCACAATTTCATACCATGTGTTTGAATCTTTCTTGCTCAGTCTTCACAAATCCTATGAAAAGAGCTGCTATTGGGAATTTATATCAGTGGTCCAATACTACATAAGTCACAAGACAACATTACAAAACTGATTGCAAGCACAGGTTTTTGTACTCAACCCTTAACAGATGAAATTTGTTACAGCTTGCTGATAACTTTTACAAATGAAACTTTCCCTCAATATCACAAAATTATACTACTGTTATTTACATTGTTTCTTCTATTCTCACCTCTTCATTTAGATAGACAGTATGTCACCCTCGCTCATGGGCATTAAGTTTCTCTTTTCAGTTTTCAAATTGCATGCCTTAATATATTTTAGATATAGTAACTTAAGAAGTAATTTGGTTGTTTTATTGTTGTAGAATTGTGCTGTTTTATGTTGCAAAAGACTCAGTGTGTATATAAAAGCAAATGAAAATCCCAGAGAGTAATAGTTTGTTTGGCTGTATGACGATGAATATTTAGACACATGCGAATCTGTGTAGAGCATAGCAAAATAAAAATATTCTTAGCCTAGAATCTGCCTTAAAACCATATTCTAGCAACCATATCAAACTTCCTCTGAAACATCATTCTTCACTATCATATTCTCTTTTACATAAAAGGCAGTAGTGGTATAAAGGACAATCCCACATTAATAATTATATTATAAAAATACGGTATCATTTTAATGCCCCTGGCCTTTGATAATTATTTCTAACACAATTAACCTTATCAGCCTAACAACCTATTCTGCAAAATAGCAAAGATACGATATTTATATCAATGGTTTTTTGAAACTAACATTTTCCTCCAGGGATAAATAGTCACAGTTTTTAGTCTATTTTCTTGACAGGTTATAAATATTCTCATGAGTAACTGCTTTGATTTCGCCTTTAAAACTAGGGGCAAAAAAGTGAACGAATACTGAGGCTCCATGCATTGTCATCACATGAAGTGTGCTATCACACTTGACAGTTTAATTACACTGTTGTTATTTGCATTCCGCTTCTTACTTCATTCTTTAGAATCCCAGCTAACAGCTTTCCACACAATGATATTTTACATACTATTTGGACATTTTTTCTAAGTAAAATCTTATCTTAGTTTCTTGTTGTGCTAGATAAATTCAATCAACAACCACCATATGTTAAGAACTTTGAAGTTTGCTTGAAATCAACAGGTTCTTAATGTCTCTATTCTTGGTGATGAATAATGCATGCCTACAAATCAAAGAATATTCTACAACAGAAAGGAAATTCGAGGAAATGGCTATGGAAATGCATAAGGGAAACAATCAAATTTTGTTCATCAGACTTAGAAAATGGTTGTATCCCATTTCCTCTCTAGCATCACCCACCTAAGGATAGGGAACATATCATCCAATCAGTGTGCAATTTCCCACACAGGCATTCATTGATACATAAATTATTTGGATACTGTATGTTTCGTGCCCTTTAATGAATGTTAACTACTTTTACATTTTAATCAACTTGGATCATGTTATTTTTGTCCTGTTTGAGGACAATCAGAACCACTTCTACTTGTCACATGGCTCAATACAAATGAATCTGAACTGGCAAAATCCTACTTTATAATTTCTTTATATGATCAGCTATGACAGTTACATGTTTACCACACTGTGGAATACTTCAGTGATGCTGAGGAAAAGAAGAAAATTCTGATTAACATGAGGCTTTGTAGATTCTCTATTATAGCCAAAATCTCCACATAATCCATGTTCTAGACTGAAGTGTGATGCCAAATCACCAAGCAAAGTCACAGATTCAAGAAACTGTGTGCTGCGGTTACCAAATTATTCCATCAATACCTATGGGGTTTTATTTTGTGTGTTTCTGATAAAAGTTCATTCTAGCTAGGATATTGTGACTAATGACTGGATATCACTGACTGACAAGGATTCCCTGGGGAAAGCTGGACCCATTTAAGAGTGATTTGATAAGACTGTTTGTCGATTAGGAGAGAGTTTTATTATCTCTACGGATAACTGAAGAAGTACAAATTCGGCTCCACTTATATAACTGCTGAGAATAAGTCAAGAAGCCATTTCCTCTTCTTAGTCAAGGATTAAGGAAGAGCCGAGGTGAAATAAAGAACACAGAAAATTAAGAGCTTCAGGAGCTTCCGGAAGATGAACTGTCTCGGTGTGATAGCAAATACATTCATGTTTTTCCTGAAAAGAATGAGTGACAACTTCTACTAATTTTACAAATCACATCTACTGCCCTCTGATATGTTTTCTTTCAATATTCAGGGCCATATATAAAATATATAATTAGGTATTCTGTGAAAAGATTGATAGGCAGTTTCTCTTGGGGACTTCTAACTAAGTTCCTTATTCAAATGTAAACAAAAAGGTCCTGTTTCCTATGAATGCTTGGTGAACAATTGTGATCTACTTTTAAATAGAACACTTACAAATTTCAAACAGTTCACAGAATTCTATCCTAATCATTAACTTTATTCCATTTATGGCAAAGTGTTTGACACAAATGCATGCACTTTATCTACCACAACTGCAAGTCACCTGTCAAGATCTTTTCAACACTCCTTAAAATAAAACCATCAAGATGCCATTAAAGTTATCAAAAATACTTTGAAGTTCACAATGATACCAAAGCAGTGTGTGTGTGTGTGTGTGTGTGTGTGTGTGTGTGTGTGTGTGTGTGTGTGTGTGATCACTCTTTGTCAAGCCAGAGTGGAGTCTCAAACCACAGAATGTAAAGAAAAATTTTCTGATCCGCCTGTTAGTTATTTATGTACCTGAAATCTCCTAGCTTTGGCATAGCATACATACATAATTCAACATGAAGAACTATGTGCAATAGTTGGTGATGATGATAGCGACATGACTATATGAGGTGAGGAGAGATAAATGAAGTACCAGGTCCTAAAACACGAAAGGTTGGTATGAGTAACAGAAATCATTATCCTTAATGTAAAATAAATGGGTCTGCCTCAGTGATACAGTCAGCTTATAGAAAAGGGTATCTTAGGTAGAACAGTATGCACTAAGTCCCCAGGGTCAACATACAGCAGGACTAGAAAAGGGGGCTGTGTTCCTCACCATTATAAGACAGTGACACACATTTTCTAGCCTGTTACCTCACAGTTGATACTGGATAGTACAATCACGGATTTTGAATGTGTTATTTTTAAAATGATCACAACATATTAATGGTCACATTCAGACCTTATATACAGTAAACACATAGGAAGTCTTTTACCAAAACACTCCAGCATCAAGTTTATGAAACAATGAAGGTAGAAACCCATTTAAACTAGGCCAGCCTGGTCTACAAGAGCTAGTTCCAGGACAGGCTCCAAAGCCACAGAGAAACCCTGTCTTGAAAAAAACAAAACAAACAAAAAAAAGTATTTAAGACAAAGAGTTGTTGTGGAAAGTGTTGCATGTTCTAAACGAGTCAAAACTCTTATGGTTATCAATAGCTTTCTGAGCAATGATTTCAGTTCTTCACATCACACATCTACGTACACATAGTTCGGTCCTTTGTTAATACACTTCTTAACACAGCAAAATAACTGAGCTCCCTACATTAGATGAAAGGGTAAGCAGAGGAATGATTCATCTTTAAGCTTATCTAGGCTAAAGCAAGCCTTGTTTGAACTATCAGGATAATTAAGGCCAGAGAATTGCAGCAACAGTTGTCTAAAGCTTTTATCTTGTACACAGGTAAAATAAGCCTTCATTTTCCTAACATCAAATCCAATCCTTTAGGAGCAGAGCTAATATTAAGTTAAAATTCTATCTCATAAAAACACAAGGGACTTTGGTGAGCATATTTTCTACTATCTCAGTTAGGCAGCCATGGATATAAAATCATGAGCACATAAATCTACTTACACAGATTGCATCTGTGACCAAAATAACTTCATTTCCACATAGCAAGAAATACAAATGCACACATAAGCTAAAAGAGCCAAACTTGCATTCTGCAAACTTTAAAATACGTTTTCAAAAATTTAGACAAAATATACTATGTATTATTCTGGTTATATACATAAAGGCTAGTCATTAGTCTTCCCTAAGTTAAATTAGGGCTATTTTAAGATCTTAGGAATTCTTTTAAAGTCTCATGTCATATTAATATCACTCAAAATGTAAGAATAGAATGATACCAGGTGGGATATTTTTGCAATGAATTGTGTGACTGGACGTTTTAGACATTTTGATTCAACATGGCTCTATTTCTGAGACTAGTACAGAAAGGATGAGATGTTTAAGTCACTGGGTTTGACACACACAATGCCTACTGAGTTCAATAAGTTGTCATGAAAATAACTCCTATTCTTCTAAGGGAATTCTAATTTTAGTATATTGTTTTCTAATAAATCATAAACACTTATAGCTATAAGATTAGTAAAAGTCAAGATTTGCCACCAAAATCCAAATATTTTGTTGAGTTCTGATATGACAATACTAGTGGAAATTTTCTTATCACACCTCATTTGTAGACTAAACAGAGCCAGACACATAGATACAAACAGAAAAATAGGTATAAAATGTACTCTAAGTTTGTTCCCATAGTTATCCCCACACATTTCTTTTTCTCACTACTTACCCTTTGGTTACTTCTTTTGTTCCCCAAGGCAGTTTCTATCCTACCTTAGAGTTATTATATATACATAATTTTATATATCCATAAAAAGCCTTGGACCCACAAATGAGAGAAAGCATATGGTATTTGTTTTGTTGAGGCTGTCTTAATTTGTTTAATTGGAATAAATTCATTTGCTTTCACTTTTATGCAAATAATGTAGCTTTATTCGTTTTTACAACTGAAAATTTTCATATAGATTTTTTTTCTTTATCCATCTCCCTGTTGATAGACATTTATAATGGTTACATAATTAAGCTTTTGTGAATAATACTATGAAAAATATTTATAAGCAAAAATCTTTATGATGTGTTGCCCTCTAGACTTATGGGTAAATATCCAGGACAAGTAAAGCTAGGTAATATGGTAAATTTATTTGGGGCTTTGTGGGGGAACTTCCAGATTCCTTTTTGTAGTGCCTGTAATAGATTTCATTCCTGTCACCAGTGCATGAAGGTTCCCTTTTGTCTGCAGCCTCACCAATAGTTTTTTCTTAATAACTACCATTCTGGTTGAAAGATGGAATCTCAATACAGTGGTAACTTGCATTCATCTCACAGGTAAATGGAGTTAACAGTTTTTGATGGGTTTACTAACAGTTTCTACTTTATCTTTTGTTCCCTTTGCCAGGTAGAAGCTTTATACTTTTATGCGGCCCCATTTGTTGACTGTTGTCATTATTTCATCAATGATTGAAGACCTAGTAAGTCCTTGCCTATACTAATATCTTGAGTATTTCTGTTACTTCCTCCTGTAAATTTGAGTCTTAATAAAACACTATTAAATTTTATTTTTTAGTGTAGAGTTCAGGTAGAAATCCAATGTTTCTAGAATCATTCATTGAAGAGGATATTTCCTCGACTGTAGAGTTTTAGCCTCTGTCATAAAGAATGTAACCACCTGCCATTGTACGGGTTTATTACCAAGCTTCTTCTAGTGTGTTGATCTTTGAATTTTTGTGACAGTAGCAGGATGATTCTATTAATAAGGCTCTGTATTATAACTGGAAATTAAATAAGGTGATGCATCCAGAATTGTCTATTTCACTTAGGACTGCTTTGGCTATGTTGAACCATTTCTGATTCTGTATTAGTTTTAATATCTTTTATATATTTATATGAAAATGGAATTGGGATTATGATTAATATTCTATTGAATTTGCCATTATTATATGGCCATTTTCACGAGAATAATTCCTTTAATCAGTGGACATGGGATTCTTTCCATCTTTAATACATTTGTTTCTTCTGCATATTAAAGTTGACATTGTAGAGGTCTTCCTCTTCCCTAATTGGCTATTCCGAGTTATACTTTTTTGAGGTAACTGTAAATGAGATTATTTTTCTGATGTCTTCATCGGTATGTTTATTATTTGTATATAGTAAGGCCATTCATTTGTCCATATTAATGTCATATCCTGTGACACTACTTTGACACTAATTACAGTGTTCACCAAGATGGAGCTTTCTGGTGATATCTGCAGAGTCTCATGTGAATAGAGACTCATTGGCAAGTTATTTGGTTTCTACTTCTTTGTTTATTAACTATATCCCCTTTATTTCCTTTCTTAACTTATCACTCTAGATAAGACTTCAAGTTCTGTGTCGAATATGAGTGGAGAAGATGGACACCCTAGGTTTTTGCCCTCAAATTTTATGTGGCTCTAGAAACTAGAACTATTTGGGTATCCCCGACAACTCCTGATAGCATTTATCCCAATTTCCCTGACTTATTCCTTCGTAATTCTAACAGATCACAGCTGTAAGTCACACATTACCTTTCTAGTCTTCCACAATACTTTCTTTTTGATACATAAAAAAAAATCTGAAAACTAAATGCTATTGCCCTGTGAAGTTTGAAACAAAAGCTGTAAACAGTATTGGCACTTATAAGGAGAAATTAGTAGAGCTATTATATTTGAAACTATTTTGTAATAAAATATAAAATACCTTTCAAAAGTCTATACACATACAACTTTGACACAGAATTTTGCTGTAGTCTGTATTAAATGCATAAAACAGTGATAGGGCCTTGAACTTGTACAACAATAATACTCATATAAAGATATTTACCACAAATTATTCATCCTACCAAAAGCATAGAAAAATTGCCATCTTTTAACATAGCGACAGCTAATAACACAACTTAGTAAGAAGAAATGGTAGGTGGCTATCAGAAATGAGAAGGTGGAGCTCGTCATGAAGGAGGAGGAGTTTGGAAAAAGTTTTTCAATAAGAAGAGAACAAATTGAGGGGAACATCTCAAAAGGACTGGCATTGATAGGGCAGCTTTCTCTCCCTTCACAATGAGAGAGAGAGAAGAGCAGTAGAGAGCAGGAACTACTACATAAGGGAGAGGTTTATACAATTTTCACTGTGCTTCCAGCAGCAGACTGTTGCGGAACGTTTACATTGATGGACACTCTGCACTTCACAATCATGACGTGGTCTCCCACTTGAACTCAGAGACTGCTGACCTAGGTAGCTCAGTTTGTTACCTTCTCCAGGCAATAAGCCATTCCCACCCAGACTTTACATGTGTGCTAGGAATTCATATTGTGATCTTTAAACTGTGTAACAATTACTTTACAGACATCATTTAACAAGACATCTCATTGTGATCATACTGTCCTTATTTGAAAAAGAACAGAGAAAAATATACGGGATGATTTGGAGGGAAGAAAGGGAAGGGAGAAATGCAATTATATTATAATCTCAAAAAAAAGAAAAGAAAGAATACCTAAGAGGAAGCTACTGTTAAACATGGTAATAAAGGCCTGTATTCTCAGTGTTCTACAATTTTGAGGTAAAGGGAGCATGAGTTTGTGCAAGGATCAACTACATGGTATGAGGAAGGTAAAGTTTGGCTATGTCATGAGAATCTGTCTCTATAGAAGTTGGTCTAGGATGAAGCTTAGCAGAAGAGCTTGCCCTTCTCTTGCATGAACAAAACCCAAGTTTGACTATAACAATGCTAAAATTTACATATGCAATATATTATACATATATTATAATAAGTATATTATAAGTATATACTTATACTCTAAGCATACAGGTTTAAATGGTTTCTAAGATATAAAGTGATAATTTGGCCTAGGGTGAAGTATAGTTATTGTTCCCCCTAGTTACCGTTTATGTTAAGTCAGCATTCACACAGTGGTACTACTGGCCAGTATGAGAATATTGGCCCTGTAGTTCCTACGTGAAAGTTGTTAGATCACTATGGACATGGCTTTGCAAGACAGTTCTCATAAGGCTAACATACAATGAACAAACCTACATATTCTCTTTCTCTTTTATAATGATAGAGGACAAGTCATGTACTGTACTATGTCTTCCTGTGTTTGTCATTGGCCCCCAACAGTTTTAAACTAGTATGAATTCTAGGCCACTAAGCTTCTAAAACTGTAGACTTAAGAAGACTTTAAAATTCTCTGTGTCTAATCTTTTAGACTTTAATGTATTTTTAACATACTGCAAAGTTATTATTCAGTACATATTAGATATAACAATTTTAATTACATGATCATGTAAATAAAATACATCTATAAATTTATAATAAACCTGGGATATACACATTTGGTTTGGTTTTTGAACTTAGGATATTAGCGATGTTGCAGGTGAGGGGTTGGTCCAGCAGAGAAAGAACTTGCCTTGCTCAAACTTATTTGCATAAATATATATCCACAAATTGAGAAGGACAAAAATTCTCCTTAGTGTCTTTTCTAGGCATGCCAGTCAGAAATTACATGCCAGAGGTACGCAGGGATAAGAAACAATCGCCTTCACAACTAATATGTATAGTATCTATGTATATGAACTGATATCAACACTATATCTAGCAAACAAAAGTAACCTTTGACAAAAGAGACCTCAGACAAAAAGGGCAATTTAAAAGCAGGGTCTATATTTGTATTCAATTGTATTTACCTTCAAAATATATGGTCTAACTTCTATATTGCACATGCTCTTTAGAGACTAGTTACAAATAGTTATATCTACACTTTGTTTTGAGCTTCTGAATAGACATTTAATGTCAAACTTAACCCTCCCCAACAATTTCTAAATGAACGATGCACTTCATAACAAGGATTCCCATTTCTGGCAGGGAGGATGAAAAGCCAGAGAGTGAGGAAGAGTGCCATGATATGCTGTTTTCTGGAAATACTGTGGCTGTAGCACGCATGAACTTACAACAGCTGCAGTTACCTGCACAAGACTAGACCAGATAAAAATTCCAACACTTGGTGTGGGAGAAATGGTTCATTATTTAAAAGAATATATTCTTTCTTCTACATGTTGTTATCTAGTTATGCCAGCACCATTTGTTAAATATTCTTTCTTTTTTCCATTTTATATTTTTTGCTTCTTTGTCAAAAATCAGGTGTTTGTAAGTGGTTTTTAAAAATAAAGCAAAGAAAACCAGCCTATGAATCACAATTCCAGAGAACCTAGACAACAATGAGGACCCTAAGAAAGACATACATGGACCTTTAGAGAACAATAATCAACTTTATAGGGAAAAACAAAAAGCCCAGGATTGCCAATCCTATAAATAAAGAAACTTACAGAGGCTTTACCATCCCTGACTTCAATCTCTATTACAGAGCTACAGTAATGAAAACAGCTTGATAATGGCAAAAAAACAGAGACGTTAACCAATGGAATTGAATCAAAGTCCCGGATATTAATCCACAAACCTATGAACACCTCATATTTGACAAAGAAGCTAAAATTATACAATGGAAGAAAGAACGCATCTTTAACAAATGGTGCTGGCATAACTGGATGTCAACCTGTAGGAGCATGAAAATAGATCCATATCTATCACCATGCACTAAATTCAAGTGCAAATGGATTAAAGACCTCAATATAAATCCTACCACACTTAACCTGATAGAAGAGAAAGTGGGAAGTAGCCTGTAATACATGGGCACAGGAGACCACTTCCTATGTAAAACCCCAGTGGCACAGGCAATAAGAGCAATAATGAATAAATGGGACCTCTGAAACTGAGAAGCTTCTATAAAGCAAAGGACACAGTCATTAAGACAAAAAGGCATCCTACTCAATGGGAGAAGCTCTTCATCAACCCCACATCAGACAAAGGTCTGATCTCCAAAATATACAAAGAACTCAAGAAACTAGACATTAAAATTCTAAATAACCCAATTGAAAAGTGGGGTAATGATCTGAACAGAGAATTCTCAACAGAATAATTTCAAATGGCCAAAAGATACTTAAGGTCATGTTCAACTTCCTTAGCAATCAGGGAAATGCAAATCAAAACAACTTTGAGATACCATCTTACACCTGTCAGAATGGCCAAAATCAAAAACACCAATGAAAGCCTATGCTGGAGAGGATGTGGAGTAGGGGGAACACTCATCCATTGCTGGTGGGAATCCAAACTTGTCCAACCACTTTGGAAATCAGTGTGGTGGTTTCTCAGGAAATTGGGAATCAACCTACCTCAGGATCCAGCAATACAACTCTTGGGAATATACCCAAGAGAAATCCAATCATACTACAAAAGCATTTGGGCAATTATGTTCATAGCAGCATTATTTATAATAGCCAGAACCTGGAAACAACCTAGGTGCCCCTCAATGGAAGAATGGATAAAGAAAGTGTGGAATATATGAACATTAGAGTACTACTCAGTGGTTAAAAAAAATGACATCTTGAATTATGCATGCAAATGGATGGAAATAGAAAACACTATCCTTAGTGAGATAACCCAGACCCAAAAAGATGAATATGGTATGTACTCACTCATTAGTGGACTCTAGCCATAAACAAAGGATATTAAGCCTATAGTTCACAAGCCTAGGGAAACCAAAGAGCAAGGTGAACCCAAAGAAAAACATATATAGATCCTCCTGGAAATTGGAAGCAAACAAGATCGCCTGGCAAAAGTTGGGAGCATGGGGTTGGGGATAGGGATGGGAGTGCTGTTGGGGGAAGGAGTGAGGGGGAAGGAGAAGAGAGAAGGGAAGGACTGGGGAGAGTTTGGGGAAGTTGGAGGTTGGAAATGGAGGAAGGGCAGAAATGGGAGCAAGGAAGAAGATATCTACATTAAGGGAGCCATTTTAGGGTTGGCAATAGACTTGGTTTTAGAAGGGATCCCAGGTGTCCATGGGATGTCCCCAGCTAGGTCCTTGGGCAGCAGAGGAGAGGGTGCCTGAACTGCCCTTGTCTCATAGTCACACTAGTGAATATCATGAATATCACCATAGAAATTTCGTCTGATGGATGGAGATAGAGACGGAGACCCACATCCACATCAGAGCAATTGACTGAGCTCCCAAGGTCCAGTTGAAGAGCAAAGGTAGGGAGAAGATGAGCAAGGAAGTCAGGACCACAAGGAGTTGGTCCACCCACTGAGACAGTGTGCCTGATCTAATGGAAGCTCACCAAATCCATCTGGACCGGGACTGAAGGAGCATGTAAACAAACCAGATTCTCTGAATGTGGCTGCCAATGGGGGTGAACTGAGAAGCCATCGATAATGGCACTGGGACCTGTCTCTTCTGCATGTATTGGCTTTTTGGGACCCTAGTCTATTTGGATGCACACCTTCCTAGCCAGGAATGGAGCGGGGAGGGCTTTGGGCTTCCCACAGGGCAGGGTACCATGCCCCCACTTAAGGAAGCAGGGGGAGGGAGGAGGGTTAGTGGGGGAGTGGGAGGGGACTGGGGGAAGGGGAGGAAGTGTAAAAACAATAAAAAAAACAGTTATCAAGCAAGAATTACAGTTACAATATTTATATCTATTTTATCTTTTATCATAACTAAGGAAAGCTATAGTATTATTATCTACTCTTCAACTCCATCAAAGACTCCATAAGGATATAATATTACCTAAGTAAACAGGAAGTACATTGTAAGCAACTTCCAAAACTCTAGAAATGACAGAGACATCTCCTTGCCAGGACAGTCATCCAAAGTTCTCTTGTATTGTTGGGGCATCCAGTCTTCAGCCCACAGGCCCATAGTATCCAGAAGACTTCTCCGTGGAGCAGGAAATTTGAAGATCTAGTCTGCCTTGCAATGGCAAAGTCCATCAGTTGCTTTCTTCTGTGTCCTGCAGAATGTCTGACAAACACTTTCATGAAGCAGGAACCCCGAAGGACTGTCTCACCTTTAGACAGCCATTTCTCTGTGGGTCCTGCATGTCCAGTTGATATAGCATAGCATCAAGCAATCCAAGGAAGGGCAGTTTTTTTGCCCAAATAACTAGGAAACACCATAGGGATCCTCTTCGGTGCCCATCTTCCTCTTGAAGTAGATGAGTGCTTCCAGGAGCAGATGTGTCCCACTGTCATGAAAAGTCCTAAGTTCTTAAACATTTTAATTGCCATTTTCTGTAGACTTTGAAAGGTTTGAAGAATGCCTCTCCATCTGAAATACATTTCTGTACATCTAGAAAATAAAACTAATCAGGTGTTCATAAGTGGTTTTTAAACATAAAGCAAAGAAAACCAGTATACAAATCACAATCCCAGAGAATTTAGAGAACAATAAGGACCCTAAGAGAGACGTACATGGATCTAATCTACATGGGAAGTAGAAAAAGACAAGATCTCCTGAGTAAATTGGGAGCATTGCGACCATGGGAGAGGGTTGAAGGGAGGGAGAGAAAGGGAGGGGAGCAGAGAAAAATGTATAGCTCAATAAAATCAATAAAAAATAATTTATTCTTAAGGACCTGAGTTTATTTCCTAGCTCTCACATATGGCAACAAACCGCTGCCAGTAACTCTGACTGCAGGAGATTGACTTCTGTGGGTACCTAGACATACATACACACAAAAAAATAAAAATAAAAAAAATTTAAAATTGTAGCATATATGGAGAATGGCTTTCAATGTCCCACCCCAAGCTGAGGACCTACTGGTATTTTGTAGCTGAGGGGAAGTGTAAGTCATTTTCTTTAGTGGTGACATCTACTGGTACATTGCCTGTGCCTTGGAAGATGAATGCACTCCAATTCACTCCAGTTTCTACAAGGGAAGCAATGCAGGGCTCAATGGGTTAGAAACATATAATATTAAAATTCAAAACTAAGGCACAGAAAAATGATTTTGGAAAGGATATGTCCTACAGAAGTCTGAAGTAAAACAAGAGGGACAGTGTGAAGGAAGAAGCTAATCAGAATGTATTGTATAAATGAATGTAATTTCAAAGAATAATAAAAAAATAATTTTCAAAAAGACCCCCTTTAGGGCTGGAGAGATGGCTCAGAGGTTAAGAGCAGTGGCTGCTCTTCCAGAGGTCCTGAGTTCAATTCCCAGCAACCACATGGTGGCTCACAACCATCTGTAATGAGATCTAGTACCCTCTTCTGGATGGCAAACATTCATGCAGGCAAGACATTGTATACATAATAAATAAATAAATCTTTAAAAAAAGACCCCCTTTATTGTTGCTGGTGGTGGCGTTTTTGTTTGTTTGCTCTTTTGCTTTTTGTCTGTTTGTTGCTGGTGTGGTTTTACTGCTCAGTTCTTTCTGATGTGGGTTGGGTTGGAAGTTAGGACCACTATCAGGCCTGTGTAGAAAACTTTTCTGAAGCACAGACTCATTTAAGTACTGAATTTTGCTGCTTTTGCTTAAAGCTCTCAAAAAAATAATAAAATAAAAACACTGTCATAATTACTGTGATTATTTGCACACAGTAAGAGGCAGTGAGTCATGGTTGATACAGCTAGTAAGTAGGAGTTTCAGATCTGACCTCTGTTCATAGCTTCACAAATGCTTTAGAAGTGTGACTTCGCCAAGCCTCTTAACCTCTGAAAATTTTCTCTTTAAAAGGACAGTTAGAAAATGTACCATCCTCCATGGGATATTATGAGCTATCATTAATTAATGTTTTGTAGAGCACTTTTAGATTTGGTTTGAATGGTGCTACATCAATGCAAAGTATCAGTGAGCCACTTAAAAATCAAATTGTCACCTGCTCTAGGGACTCAGGCAAAGCCTGTGCTTGGCTGATAATGAAGCAAGTTCATTGCGCATGTTTTGTTTTATTTTTTTCTGAAGTTAGACAGGGTAGAATTTAGCAGTCTTGTATTTTAATGAGACTATTTGTGAGCCTAAGAATAATGTAAGTAAATACTTTCAACTCTCAATTACTTGAGCTAATAAGTTAATTCACAGATTATGTGTGGTGCAAATGGTCAGGGGCCTAATGCTTTGTAATAGCCAGTCAGTGATATATCTTGCAGGCCCTGGTCAGGAGAAAAGCAAGAACAAGGATCCCTAGAAAGTCTCTCTGAGGGTAGGAGGAAAGTCTCGGCTCCCTAGCTGTCTTTCTCTGCATATGTTTCTTCTGTTCATAGGAAGCCCAGGTCCAGAGGCTCAGCCTCAGCATCTCCATAGGCAAGCAGCACAGGAGGAAAGAGAGAAATAACATTATTTAAACTATAGTCACCTCTGCTAACTATGAGTGTCCTCCAAAAGACAACACTGCTGTGCCCCACTGGAAAACACAGGCACAGATTCAATATTCCATCCAATCATATAATCTGACAATGAATCACTGACTCATTTTAGTCACTCTATAGCCTAAAGTTTCCTGTCTACTCAGTGAACAAGACTTCAAACTTCAGTATTGACTAGTATTAACAGCGGGGTATATTCTTCTGAATTTAGGGGGTAAAACTGAAGAATATACCAGAAAATTGAAAGATCTCTCATGCTCTTGGATAGGTAGGATCAACATGTAAAAGTAGCAATCTATAGATTCAATGCAATCCCCATCAAAATCCCAACAGAATTCTTCACAGACCTTGAAAGAACAATAATCAACTTCATATGGAAAAGCAAGAAACCCAGGATAGCCAAAACAATCTTGTACAATAAAGGAACTTCTAGAGGCATCACTGTCCTTGACATCAAGCTTTATTACAGAGCTACAGTAATTAAATCAGCTTGGTATTGGCATAAAAACAGAGAGGCTGACTAAAGGAATCAAATTGAAGACCCAGATATTAATTCACATACCTATGAACACCTGATTTTTGACAATGAAGATAAAATTACAGAATGGAAAAGAAAGTATCTTCAACAAATGCTGCTGGCGTAACTGGATGTCAACATGTAGAAGAATAAAAATAGATCTATATCTATCCCCATATACAAAATTTAAGTCTAAATGGATTAAAGACCTCAATATAAATCTGACCACAATGAGCCTGATAGAAGAGAAAGTGGGAAGTAGTCTTCAATGCATGGGCACAGCAGACCACTTCCTAAATATAATCCCTGTAGCACAGACACTGAGAGCAACAATGAATAAATGGGACCTCCCTCCTGAAACTGATAAGCTTCTGTAAAGCAAAAGGCACAGTCAATAAAACAAAAAGGCAGCCTACTGAATGGGAAAAAATCTTCACCAACCCCACATCAGACATAGGACTGATCTCCAAATTATATAAAGAACTCAAGAAACTAGACATTAAAATTCTAAATAACCCAATTAAAAATGGGGTAATGATCTGAACAGAGAATTCTCAACAAAAAAAATCTCAAATTGCCAAAAGATACTTAAGGAAATGTTCAACATCCCTAGCCATCCACGCAATGCAAATTAAAACAACTCTGAGATACCATCTTACACCTGTCAGAATGGCTAAGATCTAAAACACCATTGATAGCTTACGCTGGAGAGGATGTGAAGCAAGGGGAACACTCATCCATTGCTGGTGGGAATGCAAACTTGTACAACCACTTTGGAAATCAGTGTGGCAGTTTCTCGGAAAATTGGGAATCAACCTACCTCAGGATCCATCAATACCACTCTTGGGCATATACCCAAAAGATGCTTTATCATACTACAAAGGCATTTGTTCAGCTATGTTCATAGAAGCATTATTTGTAATAGCCAGAACCTGGAAACAACCTAGATGCCCCTCAACCAAAGAATAGATAAAAAAAAATGTGGCACATTTACACATTAGAGAACTACTCAGTGGGAAAAACAAAACAACAACAACAAAAAAAAAAACAATGACATCCTAAATTTTGCATGTAAATGGATGGAATTAGAAAACACTACCCTGAGTAAAGTAATTGAGAAACAAAAAAAGATGAGTATGATATATACTCACTCGTAAGTCGATACTAGCTGTAAACAAAGGATGTGGAGCCTATAGTCCATGATCCTAGAGAAGCTAAGTAATAAGGTGAACACAAAGAAAAACAGATCCACCTGGAAATTCGAAAGAGACAAAATCGTCTGACAAAATTGGGAGCTGGGAGCATGGGGATGGGGGAAGAGGTGAGGGTAGAAGCAGAAGAGGAGGGAAGAAGGGGAGGGTTGAGGAGAACTTGTGGGAATGGGATAGTCAAGATGGAGGAAGGACAGAGATGAGAGCAAGAAAAGAGATATATTAATTGAGGGAGCCATTATAGAGTTAGCAGAAACCTGGCTCTAGAGAAATTCTCAGGAATCCACAAGGATGAACCCAGTTAAGACCATAAGCAATAGAGGAAAGGGGGGTCCCATCTTGAGTTGCCTTGAGTCAGACTGATGAATATCTTGGATGTCACCATAGAACCTTCATCCAGCACCTGATGGAAACAGAGGCAGAGGCCCGAATCAGAGCACAGGACTGAGATCCCAATGTCCAGTTGAAGAGTAGGAGGAATGAGAATATGAGCAAAGAGGTCAAGACCATGATGGTTCACCCACTGAAAAAGTCTACCTGAGCTAATGGGAGCTCAACAACTCCAGCCAGACTGGGGAGAAACAAGCATGAGACCAGGCTAGTCCCTCTATATGTGGTAGACAGTATCATGGCTGGGCAGATTGAGGGGCCACTGGATTTATTCCTATGATGTGTACTGGTTTTTTGGGAACCTATTCTCTTTGGATGTATACCTTGCTTGGCCTAGATGTGGGGTGGGCCTTGGACCTTCCACAGGGCAGTGTGTCTTATACACTCTGTGGGTTACATGGTGGTGGGTTGGGAGGGGATGTGGAGGAAGTGGGAGGAAGGGAGGGAGTGGGTACTTGGATTAGTATTTTTTAAAATTCTAATTTAAAAAAGCAAGAAAAAAGTGAAAAAATGTGTTCAGCATCAAAGGTAAGAAATTATGTTAATCAGATGAATAGCGATGAAACATTTATGGCAAAATTTCTTTAAGGAAATCGAGGGAAAAACTGCATTATAATTATATGTTGTTATTATTTGAATTTTTCTTTCAACATAAGAAAATTAGATACTTAGTATTAAAATATTAAAGTAAATTAACAACAGAAATTCCATTAAACATATGATCATATTTCCATTGAGTTTATTATGTGAATAATATAGGTTTAATTACAAATGCTTTCTAATCAACAGCAAGCAGAATGCTTTGATTGTACAGTTTTGTACAGGAGTAAAACCAAAGTTAATGGTTATACTGATTGAAGGCGCACATATCTAATTTTTATACATTTCCTATCAGAAATAATTTAGATTGCTTTCAAGAACAAAAGTAGTATATACTATCATTCTGCCCAGCATGATCACAGTTTATAATTACAAAAAAATCTAAGCAACAGGAAAAGTAAATCCCATTAATACAAATGAAAATGTCCATGTGAGTACTCACATGTAAGCAATGAACTAGGCCCTTTCGGTCACCATAAATAATACCAAACCAAAATGGATCCAACTTAAATATAAGACTTAAAACTATGGAGTTACCAAAAGAAAAATATAAGGAAAATGTTACATGACTTAAAATTAGGCAACAAATTTTTACAAAAGACCTCACAACCTGAGGTAACAAAATTCAAAACTAACAAACCATAGGTATGGAGTCAAATTGAAGGGCTTTTGTACAACAAAGAGAAGAGTGAAGAGACAGAGGGGACACAAGAAAAATAATTCTAAGTCATTCAATTAACCAGAAGTTAATATCCAGTGTGTGTGTGTTCAGGTTTTGAAACTAGAAAGAGGCCACACAGAGGGGAAGAAGACACTTTAAGGGTGTGGAACAAAAATGCATGTATTTATGACATGAAAAAATATGTATAACACAAAACATAAAAGAGACTTTCTGTGGAAAGAAAGAAGATCAGAAAGAACAATGAAAGGGGAATTGGAAGGCCAATGAAAGGGAAATGAATACGAAAAATAGACAATGATGTAAATGTATGAAACAATTCTAGTAAAACACATTTACTTTTATGCTTATTTTATTTTTAATATTTATTGATTTTATTGAGCCATACATTTTTCTATACTCCACTCCCTTCCTCTCCCCTCCCCTTTTACCCTCTCTCATGGTTTCCATACTCCCAATTTACTTCGGAGATCTTGTCTTTTTCTACTTCCCATGTAGATTAGATTCATGCAAGTCACTCTTACGGTCCTCATTGTTGTCTAGGCTCTCTGGAATTGTGAAATGTAGGCTGTTTTTCTTTGCTCTGTGCCTAAAAACTCACTTATGAGTGAGCACATATAATAATTGTCTTTCTGGGTCTGGGTTACCTCACTCAATATGATGTTTTCTAGATCCATCCATTTGCCTGCAAATTTCAAGATGTCATTATTTTTTTATAAAAACACGTTACCTTTTTAAATACTTGAACACATTTATCTTCAAGAGAAGATATATAAGACACCAAAATCACACAGAAAATATACATTAGCAATTTAAAATGTAAATCACAACCACAAAGAAATATTATTTCACTATGATTCAAATGACTTTTTTGAACTTTCACATCACTTTCTTCATGCCATAGTTGCCTTATCCTTCCCCGACTCTGGCAACTCCTTCATGCTCTGTGTCTATGAGATCAAAAGTTTAAGTCCCTACATGTCTGCTCTGAACATTATATTTAGCATTCTGACCTCCAGGTCTACTGGTGGCACACAGAAAAAAAAGTATTTTATTATTTTACAGCTAATTTGTACTCTATTGTATACACAGAAGAATAGACAAAGATACATAGGTAAGTAGATATTAAATATACCTACATCAATATATAGATATGCATCTCATGTTTCTAATAAATGGTAACCAAGATTAAGTTCCTATCTTGCATTCTGTGAAATGATCTCTAAAAAAACAGGAATGTGCTCTCTTAGACTGAACTCCCTTCACTAATATATAATATGAACATTAATAGAAACACTGGATTTCATTGCAGAAGTTGTAGGTTCTCATTTTTGGTGTATATGAGATAGATAGATAGATAGATAGATAGATAGATAGATAGATAGATAGATAGATAGATAGATAGATAGATAGAATATTATATAGTGTCCATATGTCATGAATGGCTTCCATGTGGAGGTCAAAGATTAATTTTGGAATAATCAGTACTCTCCTTCTGTTCTGGATTCTAGATATCTAACACAGACTGATGTTCATATATAGCATATATAACCTTGCATGCTGAGTCCATCCACCATATTTACTTTATGATGTTTCATTGAAGCCAGGCTGGCCTTGAATGAATAATCTTCTCTCCTTGACCCCATTATAATGAATAAATATGTGTGCTACTATATCCAGCTCAGAGCATTTTGGATGTTAGTTCCCTGATGACTAGTGATGTGTAACTTTTTTTCAGGTATTAATATATCATTAGTCCAGATTTTTACCCATTTGAAATGATATTTTTTTTTTACTTCACAAATTAGAATCTATAAAGTCACTCCTTACTGAGTGATTGAAGCATTTGAAAATAGTCAGAGGAGACAAAGAATACTGAGAGAACATGGACCACCAAATCAACTAAGCAGGGCTCACATGGCCTCATAGAGACTGAAGCAGCAAGCACAGGGCCTGCATGAGGCTACACTATGTCCTTTGTACATATGTTATGGCTGCTAGCTTGGTGTTTTTGTGGGAGCAGGTGTGTCTCTGACTCTTTTGCTTGCTCTTAAGACTCTTTTCCTTGGGTTGCCTTGTCCAGAATTGATTTGAGAGCTTTCTCCTTGTTCTGTTGTATCTTGTTCTGTCCTGTCTGACTGTGATCTCTTGGAAGCCTGTTCTTTTCTGAAGAGAAAATGAAAGAGGAATGGCGGCATCTTGGGAGAGAGGATGTTCCTACCTAAACTGATTCAAGGAAGAACCTTATGAGGTGAAGGAACCTCCAAATCCTATTAAGACAAATGGCATGAACCAAACCCTATTTGAAGAAGAAATTTGAATTGAAGAAGATGAGGGGGAAAAAAAAGAAGGAAGGAAACTCAAACAAAAAACTAACTGTGGATGCCTAGTACCAACACAGAAACAAAAGTAATATTAAAAAGATAAGGTATATCCACTTCCTAATACTACCAGTCCCATAGTAAGAACTTTCAATGAAAGCAACTTAGAAGCAATATTAAACAAAAATTTATATGAGTGATAATATTTATATAGTTTACAAAAGACATGAAGGTACTCCAAGAGAAAAAAAAAACAAATCAATTCAAAATGAAAAAATACAACTTAATAAAGAGATAGAAGTAGTGAAACAAAAACTGAGTGAAAGATGCTATAAATGAACAATTCATTAACTCACAAATCAATGATAACTTTCACCAATATAATGGATCCTTTGATGGACAGAATATCATGCCTTGAAGACAAAGAAGTACACTGGATAACTCAGTCAAGACTGATAATAAATATGATATAGGCAAATATAATAAAGATATAATAAAGCAAACAAGAGTAGAAAAGAAATTCCTTAAAACTCTAATAGAACAAAAACAGAGTTCTGACAGCTGCAAGAGAGAACAGTCAACACACACTGGTCTATCAGAGTAACAATTTTTCATTATAAGCTATAAAACCTAAAAGTCTTGGAAAAAATATATTACAATCTTTGAATTGAAACAGCTACCAACACAAAATACTATACTCAGAAAAACTATCTGTATAGTTGGGGAAACAAATGTTTTCCAAAATAAAAAGAAGACAATCAAATTTCCATTAAACCATCTTTAAGGAGGATACTTGGAAGGGATACTTTAGACTGAAAATCACAATGGTATAGGGAAAAAGTAATACTAAAACTTGGTAAAACAAGGAATGAGAAAATACCACAAAATTAACTAAGCTACAGGAATTAGTATGCACCTACCAATAACTCTGAATAGTAATATCATAAATCCCATAATCATTTAAAAGAAGACATAGACTAGAAGAATGGATTATCGAATAGTATTTGTGTTTTTGCTGCCTTGAAGAAACCCATCTCTCTGTATAAGACAGAGATTAACAAGGGGTACAAAGATGGGAAGAGGTGTTCCAAACAAATGGAACAGGAAATAAGCAGACACAGTTACTCTGATATCTATCAGATAATATAGAGTTCAAAGCAAGAACAGTTACAAGAAACAAAGGTTACTTCCCATGGATTGATGGTATAATTCACCCAGAGGCATTATAATGTTAAATAGAAAAGGCACCAAAACAAGTGCATTCAAATTTTATAAAACAAATACTGCTGATATCATATAGATTAACTGCAACACAGTAATAGAAACTTCGAAACCTCGCTCTTTCCAATGTACAATGGATTGTCTTGACAAAATATAAATGGAGAAGCATCGGAGTTGAATAATAGCACAAATCAAATGAACCTAATAGATAACTATAGACAATTTCCTTTCAAACACTGTAGAATATACTTTCTTCTTAACAGCCCATGGAACTTTCTCTGAAATATATCACATGAAGACTATTCTTAGTTGTCATCATGAGTACTTCTGGACATAACTAAAACCCAAGCAGGTGGATATACCTATGAAGGATTCTTTTCTTAATTAAATCATTTGATGTAGGAGTGCATACTTTTAATCCAAGTTCTGTGAGATAGAAAGATACAGCTTAAATCTAGATATTGTGAGGTAGGAAGATCAGCTTTTAATCTGGGCCATACCTTTTGCTGACAGCCTAAATAAAGGACATGGAGTTAGGAAGCTTTTGCTCTTTGTCTGCTTGCTTTCATGCTCACTAACATGTCCATTCCTTCACTGGCATTAGAGCCTACTTCATTGGGCTTATAGTATATACTGAAGACCAGCTGAAATATACATCCTAGTGGTCTGAACAATTACTATGTCCTTGAAGTTTCCATTGGTAGATGCCTACTGTTGAACTAACAGAACCACAGTATGTAAGCCATTCAAATAAATCTCCTTACAGATAGTTATAGATAGATTAGATAGATAGATAGATAGATAGATAGATAGATAGATAGATGATAGATAGATAGATAGATAGATAGATAGATAGATAGATAGATAGATAGATAGATAGATAGATGTGGTGGTTTGAATAAGAATAGCACCCATAGGATCATATATTTTGATGTTTAGTCACTAGGGAATGGAACTCCTTGATAGGAACAGACGGATTATGAGACAGGGCCTGTTGGAGGAAGTGTATCCCTGGAGATGGGCTTTTAGGTACAAAAGCCCATGCCAGGTCCAGGCTCTATCTCTGCCTGAGGGTCAGGATGTAGCTCTTCAACAACTTCTCCAGCACCATGCTGCCATGCTAGCCACCATGTTCCGCACAATGATGAGAATGGACTAAGGCTCTAAAACTGTAAGTGAGCAATTAAGCATTTTCCTTTTTATGAGTTGTCTTTGTCACAGTTTCTCTTCACAGCAATAGAACACTAAGATAGATCGTATATTACTCTCTAACCAATAGTTCTATTCCTGCTCATGCAGATGGCCATTGTTCAACTCAATAGGTCACAGAACAAAGTAAAGAGATGTAAATATGGGAAGGAGACTTTTAGGAAAGAAACGGAGAGACTGAAAGAATAGAAAGGAGAAAAAAGAAAGATGGTGGAGAGAAATCAGAATTCACTATATAAATATAGATGATATTAATGTATATAAAACTTTTTAAGGAATAAAATTAATAAAATATGTATTTAAAAGAAAACTCACTACAAAAATGACACGTGTTAATAAATACATTTCAATTTACTACTTCACTAAAGCTTATTTATATACTAATGAAAATAACTTAATTTTGGGGGGTTGGTTTAGCGAGACAGGGTTACTCTGTAGTTTTTAGAGCCTGTCCTGGAGCCAGCTCTTGTAAACCAGGAGGTTTACCTGCATCTGTCTCCTGAGGGCTGAAAGTAAAAGTGTGTGCCACCACCACTCAGAGAGAATAACGCTTATATATATATATATATATATATATATATATATATATATATATATATATGCTGCATTATGATGCTACCGACTGCTCTTCCAAGAAGTCATGTGGTACCTCACAACCATCAAAAATTCCAGTTCCAGGTGGCTCATAATTCTCTTTCAGGGTATCTGACTTCACTTTCTCCCCTCCACAGGCAATAGAAAGAACAGTTGTAAAGAGACTTATATGCAGGAAAAATCACTATAGGCATAAAATAAAAATCTTTAAATGTTTTAAATAAAACTCCTGATAGATTGAATTTAACGAGTGAAAGAAAGTGAAAAAAATAACCCTAAGATTTATGACTAGGACAATTTGAGGAATGAACTGTCAATAAAAGGAAAATTTAAGCTAAGAAACATCAAGAAAGAACCTAATTTAAACATTATAAACATTTATAGTGTTTAAAGATTTATAATGTATAAAAGTTTCTCTTAGATCACTTTCATTTAAAATTCTAACTTTCAAATAGCTTTGAATCTAAGGCAGTACACTTTACAATGAAAATGGTGGAAAGGAGTGATAATATTTATCAATCATTGTTAAAGTAGGAAAGAACTGGAAAGCATTTTTTACTTAAACAAAACTTCAGTTTTCTTTACAGAATTTTAAGTTTTGTTTAAGGGTGAAGAATGTGAACAAGACTTAACAATGACAAATAATTACAGGGATATTTGAAATGTATCAAGTGTGAACCCCAAATAACAATCCACAAAAAGCAGAACATGAAAATATTATTAGCTAAATTACCAACTATCTATAAATTCATTTTTAACGATTTTGCCCTAATAAGTCACATTCTGTTAGTAAAAGTCATAATCTTGAATATAGTGAATGAATAATTCATATAGGGAGTAACAGCATCCGAATATATAAATGTATTCTCTGATTTTCTGATATTGGACTTTTTAAAATGTCTATACTTAATTTCACTCACTGATATGCATACTGTCATTCTCATATTCAGTCTTAAAGATTCAAAGACATGGCCGGTGAGGTGACTTAATGGGTAAAGGCTGTTTCCAAGTACCAGAAATGACATGAGACAAATGAGAACCAACTCCTGCAGTTGTTCTCTGACTTCCTACACACACACACACACACACACACACACACACACACAGTGGCATGCACTCACCCACACTAATACACTCACACACTCGCACTATGGCATTCATGCAACCACAGTAATACACACATCCCTCCACACACATACAAAAACTAGTTAATAAATAATAAAAATAATAAGTAAAATGCAACCTAAAATCTTAAAAAAGAAGAAAGTCTGGAGGCAACAGGGATCAGAGTCGCATCCTGCACTTACAGCATTGCTGGAACATAAGCAGCTCCAACAGCACCAAGAAATGTGCCCACTCTGTATTTGCAGCATTTCCTAATCAGCTAACCCTGCATTCATCATAAACCCAAAAGCATCCATGAAAACTAGTAGCAACACGCACAAAATTTACAATTGAAACTGTATTTGAGTCCATACATGACAGGGAGGCTCATCACATTTAACTCTAAACCTGAAAAACAAAAGCAAAAAATTTCAGATGCTCTACATGTTTGAGAAGTGTAAGAGTAGTACTAAATGGCTCATTAGGTAAAGGAACTTGCTGCCAGGCTTGCTGACCTAAGTTCAATTACTGGGACCCTAGATGGTTTAGGGAGAGAAAGAACTTACCAAATTGTTATCCGACCTCCATACCACGTGTGTGCCTGAGACACCATACACACACAAATACAAATAAAAGTAATGCTTAAAAAAATGTTTCCTGAAATGGTCATTTCGAATGTAGATAAATAATCTGGATGGTAACAAGTCAAGTATACTAAATATATTCCATTTTGTTGATTCTGCTCCCTGCAGGAGGAGGTTTAAGCTTTCTACATACTGCAAACTTGACTCTGTACATCACTACCGTCAACAAAGGGAGAACAGAAATCACTTTGTCACTTCCTGGAAGATACCAACCATTATCTGCTCTGACAATTTCTTTTCTCCTTCTTAGCTGTGGTAACTACCATGTTCAGAGGGTCAGTGATGTTCCAGAACCCAGCAGGAGGATTTCAGTGCAAAGGAGTAGAACACACACACATGTGTATATTATAGGCATGAAATAAACTTTACATCTTTAAATATGTTAAAACAGCTTAGCCTCTAGGATAAACTGGTTTTGAAAAAAATGGCTCCAGTTCAGATTTATGCAATAACTGACCCTTCTGGCATCCCGAATTATTCAGAGGAACTAAACACAAGCCAAAACACACTTTAATCTGTAAACAGTTTTAATTGGCATGGCACAGCTTATGTGGTTTTGACCTTAGAAGAAGCTCTACAAAGTATTCATGAGGCATTAGGGGAAATACACACATTCGCCTCTCATGCTTTGTTTAGCCTGTACTTTAAAAGAAAAATCAGAATTTGCTCTACTCGGAATGTCAATTTACTTTAAATGACAATATTTTTCTACTGAGCTTTCCTTAGACAATGGGTCTAAAAAGAGCCTTTTGGTTTTTTGTTTGCTTTCTTTTGTTTATCAGTTTAGCTTTATATGCTCTGACACAATTAAAATTTTAAATAATCTAAAAATACATTGCCCTCACATGTTTCCTTTATACCTATTTTAGATATGAAAATCCTTATGTCTCAGAGCTGTCAAAAAAGCATGTGTTTTTAGTTAAAATATTCAGCATTGAGATTGTGAAATGATCATATGTGCATATCTTATGGGACCCAGAGAGTGGTTACTCTAACAAAGAGCATCTGCGTTCCTGTCTGATGCAATTGTCTGTGAAATTTATTACATTGAATAATAAATTCAAAAATTGAAATGGTTAATGTGTATGTTCTTACTAAATGTGTATTTATTTCGCTGTAAAATGTTAATAGAATAAAGAACCATGGCAACACTCTGTAGTCTTGGGGATCTATAAGCCCCACTGAACAGTAACATGAAAGTAAGCATCCTAAAACAGGCACTGGACTATTATTCTAGTAGCTTATGGTGCCTGGGAGAAGTACTGCCGAACCCTCACCCTGTTATAGAGTAACTCCATTTAAACTATATGAATATGAATATATTTTAGGAAGCCTCCACAATGGTAGGTTTCCATGTATCCTTTTCATAGGTCTTTAATGTTATTTTTCCACAAACTCTCTTCACAACCAAACCTTCTTATTTTGCATACCATTTAACTCTCCCTGATGTATCATGCCCTTTCCCTCAATTTTCCCCATCTGACATATATACACTTCCATTGAAAGCTCCCCCACTCTCTGGCCCCTTAGTAGTTCCATTCCTTCTTTGGTTACTCCATTTTAAACACACGTATCTAAAGCAGTAGTTCTCAACCTCACTAAAACTGCGACCCTTTAATACTGTTCTTCATGTTGTAGTGACTCCCAACTATGAAATTATTTTTGTTGCTACTTCTTAACTAGGATTTTGCTATTGTTATTAACTGTCATGTAAATATTTATGTCTTCTGATGATCTTAGGCAGCCCGTGTGAAAAAGTCATTCAACCCCAAAGGGGTAGTGACCTACAGGCTGAGAACCACTGAATTAAAAATTCAAAATGAGTGTTCCCCTTACTCCACATCCTCTCCAGCATAGGTTATCATTGGTGTTTTTGATTTTAGCCATTCTGACAAATGTAAGATGGTATCTCAGAGTTGTTTTGATTTGCATTTCCCTGATCACTATGGAAGTTGAACATGTCCTTAAGTATCTTTTGGCCATTTGAAATTATTCTGTTGAGAATTCTCTGTTCAGATCATTACCCCATTTTTCAATTGAGTTATTTAGAATTTTAATGTCTAGTTTCTTGAATTTTTTATTTATTTTGGAGATCAGACCATTGTCTCCAAATTATATAAAGACTCAAGAAATTAGACATTAAATGCCCAATTTTAAAATGGGGTACAGAACTAAACAGAGAATTCTCAACAGAAGAATTTCAAGTGGTCAAAAGATACTTAAGGAAATGTTCAACTTCCATGGATATCAGGGAAATCTAAACAACTCTGAGATACCATCTTATACCTGTCAGAATGGCTAAGATCAAAAACACTAATGATAGCTTATGTTTGAGAGGATGTGGAGTAGGGGGAACACTCATCCATTGCTGGTGGGAATGCAAACTTGTACAACCACTTTGGAAATCAGTATGGCGGTTTCTCAGAAAATTGGGAATCGACCTACCTCCACATCTAGCAATACCACTCTTGGGCATATACCCAAAAGATGCTCAATCATACTACAAAGGTATTTGTTCAATTATGTTCATAGCAGCATTATTTGCAATATCCAGAACCTGAAAACAACTTAGATGCCCCTCAACTGAAGAATGGATAAAGAAATTGTGGCACATTTACACGTTAGAGTACTATTCAGCGGTTAAAAAAAAATGACATCTTGTATTTTGCATACAAGTGGATGAAATTAGAAAACACTATCCTGAGTGAGGTAACCCAGTCCCCCCCAAAAAATGAATATGGTATATACTCATTCAAAAGTGGATAGTAGCCATAAACAAAGGACATGGAATGGTATAGCTCATGATCCTAGAGAAGCTAAGTAATAAGGTGAACCCAAAAAAAAACATATATAGTCCCACCTGGAAATTGAAAACATAAAAGATCGTCTGACAAAATTGGGAGCATGGGGCAGGGGATAAAAGGAAGAGGTGAAGGGGAAGAGGAGGGAAGAAGGAGAAGGTTAAGGAGAACTTCAGGGAATGGGATAGTTGAGTTGGAAGAAGGACAGATATGAGAGCAAAGAAAGAGATATCTTGATTGAGGGAGCCATTATGGAGTTATCAAGAAACCTGACTCTAGAAAAATTCCCAGGAATCCACAAGGGTGACCCTAGCTAGGACCCTAAGCAATTGAGGAGAGTGTTCCTGAACTGGCCTTGCCCGGTAGTCAGACTCATGAATATCTTCAATATCACTACAGAACCTTCATCCAACAACAGATAGAAACAGAGGCACAGACCTGCATGGCAGCACTGCACTGAGTTCCCAAAGTCGAGTTGAAGAGTGGGAGGAGTGAGAATATAAGCAAAGAGGTCAAGGCCATGATAGATACACCCACTGTAATAGTTTACCTGAACTAATGGGAGCTCACCAATACCAGCTGGACAGGAAAGGAGACAGCATAGGTCCAAATTAGTTCCTCTAAATGTGGGTGATAGTTGTATGGCTGGGGCAAACTATGGGACCACTGACAGTGATTCCAGGATTTATCCCTAGTGCTTGTACTGGCTTCTTGGGAACCCATTCTCTTGGATGGATACCTTGCTCAACCTAATATAGTAGGGAGGGTCTTGGACCTTCCCCAAAGCAATGTGCCTTACCTTCTCTTAGGAGTGGATGGGGGTGAGGGAGGTATATGGAGGGAATGGGAGAAGGGGAGGGAGTGGTAAGTGGGATTGGTTATTTTGGTATGTAAAATGAAAAAAAATATAGTTTGTTTTCTTTTTATCATAAAATATAAAAAGTGAAAAAATAAAGCACAGGGAAAAGTGGTGGGAATTGTAGGGAGGGGGTGAGTTTGACCAAAACACATCATGAGCATTTTTGAAATTCTCAAATAATAAAACGTTATTTCACACAAAAAATACAAATATCTTGCTCAAGAACATAAACATCCTGCAAACCTTCAAGCATGTATTATTATCAAAGCCTATAAAACTGCCACACAAAATTGAAATGGAAAGAATTTACCAAATGTATTCTGTAAGACAGTGTAACTCTGGTTCTTAGACATATCAAGGGACAACAAGAAAACTACAGAGCACAGCTTCCCTACCCTCCTCTCCTGCCATTATCTCCCCCAACCTTCACACACCCATCCTTGCTGCTTTCTATCTACCCCTCCCCATCCACTTCTCCTCCCTCTCCTTTCAGAAAGGGGAGGCCTCCCACAGACTTGAACAAAGCATTGCACATAGAAGTGAGGCAGGACTGAGATCAGCACATTGCATCAAGGCTGGGTGAGGTAATCCAACATGTAAAATAATTTTTTAAAAAAATGCTATTTAAATAAAATTTTTAAAAAGATTTAAAAAAAAGAAACTCCTTGAAGTTTTTTACATCTATACTCATAAACAAACACTTGCAAACAAAATTTAAGATTATATCAAGCAAATCAAGGCACAACTTGCATCACAATTAAGCTGATTTTATTCCAAGGAAGCAAAGTTTGTTCAACGTACATGTCAATAAATGTAATACAGCTTATTAATAGGCTTAAAGACAAGAATCACGTGATCTCAATGGATGCAGAAACAACAGTCTACAAATTTCAACACATTTTTAGGGAAGTAGAAAAAAAGATAAGATCTCCTGAGTAAATTGGGAGCTTGCGGATTATGGGAAAAAGTAGAAGGGGAGGAGTGTAGGATGGAGGGGAGCAGAAAAATTATATAGTTCAATAAAAACAATTTAATAAATAAAAAATCCTGAAATTTAACTAGAAATCCAGCCTGATACAGGGCATTTGTTCTTTTTGTTTTCATTCATCATAATGATCAAAGTCTTAGACAAACAGTGATACAAAAAGATACAATGGACAATCATGATATAAAAAATATAGAGGACAATAATAACTATTCCCATATGGCATTATCATATACTTTAAGAAATCCATGAACTACATCAATAATTTCCCAATCTCATAATTTATTTAAGTAACATAGTATAAAATCAACATATAAAAATCAGTATCATTCATGTATATCAGCAACTAACTTGCTGAGAAAGAAATCAAACATATTATATTCATAAAAATCGGCCTAGCACTGACAAAAATAAGTAGAAATAAATGAAGGAGAATATTTTTTTAAGAAAAACTTCAAAACAAGGAAAAACAAAGTTGAAGAAGAAACTAGATAATGGAAAGACCAATATTTGGATTCACAGATTAATACTGTTAAAATGATTAAGCTATCAAGAGCAATCTATAGATTCAATGCCCTCCTCACCAAATTTTATGACATGCTTCACAGAACTAGAAAATATAAATCTAAAATTCATAAAGAAACAAAAAGATCAATGATACCCAAAGTCATTTTAAGCAGCAAAAATAAAGCTGGAGGCATCATATTATCTGACCTCAAACTATAATAAATCCATAATGATAATCTCAGCAAGTTAGTGGTCTAAAGAACAGACATAAAGATTGTAGAATAATAAAAGATACATAGATAAACACAGAAAACTGTGGATAACTACTTTTTGTACAAGGGTACCAAAAAAATTCACTCAAGGAACCTATTAAAAAATTGTTTCAATCAAACAGGATATCAACATGCCACAAACCAAGTCAGATCCATCTCTCTTACTCTGAACAAACACCAATTCAAACTGCATCAGAGATTTTAATTCAAAACTGTACATGCTGAGAATGCTAACATAAAATAGTAAAAAGACTTCAGGACATATTTATAGGAAGTAAATTTCGGAATAGAACCCTGACAGAACAGGAAACAGCCCTAAGGATTGATGAACCGGATCACATGAAATTCGAATGCTTCTGCAAAAGAATCTATTAACAGAATGAAAAAAAAAAACAGCATAAAAAATGGGATGAAGTTTTTTAAACTATGTTTCAGATAAAAGATTAATATCTAAGATATAAAATAAAATAATTTTAAAATACTGTAAATCCTGCCAATCAACAGGTTAACGGATGATCTGAACATACAGTTGTGAAAAGAAATGCAAGTAGCCAATGCAAATTTTTAAAGTGTAAAGTATTTCTAGCTATCATAAAAATGCAGTTCAAAATTACCTGGATAGTCTATCTCACTCTAGCAACAATAGTCAGATCAAGAAAACAAATGCCAAAATGATGATGATGATGCAAGAAAAGAAGAACCCTTATATGCTACTGATGCCAGTAAAAGTTAGTTGAGCTACTGTAGATCAGTGCGGAGAATTCTCGGAAAAGCTAAAAATAGAACTACTAAATGACCCTGCTAGCGCTCCCCTGGGCATATAATGCAAAGGACTCTCCATCCTACTACAGAAACTCATGACTACACACTTTTATCTCTGTTCTTTCCACAATAGCTATTAAAAAGGAATTACCCTAGATATACATTAAAGACAAATATATTATGAAAATGTGATGCAATTGAATAACAATAGAGTTATTCTATTCAATCTAACAATTGAAGAAAACCAAATGGCACTGAACATCATCTTTTTAATCAAAATAACTCAGGTTCAGGAAAACCTAGCCTCTAACTGGTAAATACATGTATCCAGAAAATAGTTAATATGGGTAAAGACTGGATAACTCAAAATAGGCCCATGTGGCTGGAAACAAGGACTTTAAGGCATGGGTGAAGAGGAACTAGAACAAATTGGAAGAAGAAATAGGAAGGATGAGATGGTAGGTGCCATAGGGAAAGAGCAAGTAGGGAGATAGAGAACAAGGCGGGGAAGTAAAGATAAATATGAAAATCCTGGTATTTTGTAAGCTCATTTCAAATATGAAGACACTTTTTTATATTTTTATCTCAATTACAAGAACATGGGAATTGTGTGCAAGTGACTATAGTTTCGCATAGGGACCAGAGGTGCCTGATTGTCCTGGACCTGGAGTTAGAGGCAGTTGTGAGGCACCCAACTTGGGTGCTAAGAATTGAACTTGAATGCTCTACAAGAGCACCACACATACTTAACTGTTGTGCCCTCTCCTTCCCCAAAATAAAACACATAAAATTCAACATTATACAACATTATTTCTAGTCTGGCTCTTGTACATTAAGTCACTCCTATGTTTAAAATCTTTTATTTGATTGCTTATTTTGAGATTTAGAAATTTTTGGACTCTGCATTTCAGACAAACTTGCACCAGCTTAAATTATACATCCTAACTAAGCATCAGGGGTAGGATTTCCTGAATACTAAAGAGGAATATTTTAAAATATGTGTGGAAATGGATATAATCATGAGTTGAAATATGAGTCATAGACACAGCTCATTTGAGACGAATGGTACTTTCAAAACCTGTAATTTTCGTAGCTACCTACCTGATCCCAATCTATTTCACATGCCTAGAAACACAATAAGAATACTCTTGAGTAGTTTTTATTGTTGTTGGGTTTGGGGATAAAAGGGGGATTACCATGGAAAGAAAATGGCTATATTTCTTTACATCCTTGTTTCCAAGTCTGCTTCTAATGTTAACAGTCATGGACTGAAATTTTGAGATTTGTTGAAAGGAAAGCCTTGAGCTTTTTCTCTTCGAATCGTTTTATGAAATTAAAACGTTTATTTGGCTCCATTTCCAAAACTTGAACCTGTCCTTCAAGTGCAAGAATTCACTGCATGTTATTAATTATAGGTGTAGAAACTATAATTTGTTCTTCACATAGGCAGAACTTTAGTATGCCAATGACATGCAAATATATTTTGAGTGTTTTTCATATTGTATCACTGTTAGTGGTTTGAATCAACTGTCTCTTTCAAGCCTCCTAAAGCCTGAGGTTTCTCAACATTCTCCATGCCTTTCAACACCATTTAAAAGTTAACCAAGTCTTATAAATTTATCATTTTCTCATGATACCATGACAAGCATAGTCAAAAGCAAAAATCAACTAACACATTTTTTTAAAAAAAAAACTTTTTCTCGAAAGCCAATCATACATATATATGCTGCTTCCATATTTCTAGAGACAATGCTTTTACCATAGGACTTGCCACTGAACAGGATGATGATTGATGTCTATCAAGGCACATGCTAGAAGATATGCTAAGTGACTCTATTTTCCTCCCACCCAGTAGTGACACCACTCCAGTCCTGAAACTAAATTTGTATTTTTTTTACAGGAATCCCTTTTCCATAATTATAAAATTTTATACTAAGTTTTAAATATGACCGTAAGTACGCTGACTGGTCATTTTCTGACACTACCTTTTTGACGAAGACAAGATTTTGACATTGTATACCAGCACCCATAATGTCATTGTATACCAACATCCATGACATCATTGTATACCAACATCTATGTTTTCCTTCATGATTACTGCCACTGATTTTTTGAAATCTTTCCTCTTTCAGGGTTAATTATTCTTTTCCTGATGTACTGTTACACTTATATTTAGTGCATGTGTTTCTTACAAGTTTAGACTTAATGTGATATTAAGGATTCACTTCTTTTCATATGGATATTCTATGACTATTCAGCACACAGTAAACATTACTGTCTTAGAGTCTTCATGACTTAATCATAAATGAAGATTCTGTATACTTATTAATTTCCAGACATCCATTCTTACATTTTCCATACCAAGCAGCCTATGGAATGTCATAATTTTAATAACTCTGTATTATTTCTTGACATGTATGATATGCTAATCCTTTTCTTCTGGAACTATTGACAATAATCTATTCATAGACTTTTAAAATTTCTATATAACTTAGGGAATATACTTACCAATTCTAAAGTGCAAGAATCTGCTTTGAAGTGTAAAGACTAAAGGGTAATGACATGGCAGTTTATGGAAAGGTAGACTTATCTGGCATTTGATATCTTGCTACTTGCACATTATATGTCCCTCTCTTTACTTAGGCTTCTTTTAAATTTCTCTCAGTAAATATTTCTTTGGATTAGGAGCTTATCTTTTCTTGCTATTAATAAAAGTGAAGAACCACACATGAGAATACATTTCATCTCCATATTCTTCTCTTCTGTGACCAATGCCTTGTTTCTAGTTTTCTGTTTGTTCTTAATGTCTACATTTCTGTTGATTTCAACAAATGTGTACAGGACAGTACATAAAGGTGCCGTAGGAATTCGTACCGCTAGTAGCCTTTAAGTTACCAGCTTACTTGGGTGTGGCCTCTTATACTGTATGTGCACACATTCCTCTGGCCTCTCTTTCAGCTGCATGATTCAGTTCTCCATTCATGCAGAGGAGAGTAATCTGTGAGTCTACCCCTAAATAAATAACCCTCTATTATACTCAATTCTGAGCTAGTGTGGGATTTCTTTTAAGTGTCCATCTTTATAAAGGTTCATCTTTCTTCCATATTGTATCTCTTTTTAACTCTCCAGATATTTTTCCAACTTCTTCACAAGTTTAGATAGGCTGTTAGTACTGTATTCACTTTCATATAGATATCCTAGAGCTTAATTTAAAAAGACAAATGAGAGGTTCAACTATTTTTCAAAGGGAAAATTCATCAGAAATACCACAGTCATTCATTTGTTATCCATCAATACTATATTAGTTACTTTTATCATTGCTTAAACAAAATGCCTGGCAGAGACCGCATAGGGAGTAAGGATTTACTACGACTCTTGGTTTTGGAGGTTTCCATGCCTTGTTACTTAACCCATCCTCCTCTTGCAAAGAAAAAAGGAAAAAAATACAGTTTAAGTAGATATGGTGCATCTTAAAACATAGGAAGTAGAATGCAGTCAATGGGAAAGGGGTCTACATAGAACTGTTTAAGCCATACCCTGGTGACATACTTGCTCTAACCTGTCCTAAGTCCTAAACTCTCATAACTTTCCAAAATAGCATCAAGAGCTTAGAAACCAAGCATTTAATAGACAAGCCTGTGGGGAATAGTCTAAACTTATTTAGGTATTACTTCATTTATTTATTAATTACTTTAACAAACTTATAAAGTAAATTCTTGGATATTCTTATTTGATCCTCTAAATTAAAAATAATGCTGATTCTATGTGTCGTACCATTGTTAGCTCTTCTACCTAGAACCTTCTATAAATCAGCAATGTTTAAGATATTTTAAGTTATTTTATTTAGTAAAATACTAAGATTTTATATATATATATATATATATATATATATATATATATATATATAAATTCTCTAAATGCTATTGGTGAATTTTTCTTTATTTCTCAATTTGATTTGATAAAGACTAATCTGTAATATGATGCTACTCAAAGATGGAGATTTAGGAAGATAACAGACATAAAGGGTAAAACTGCCATATGCAGGATTAGTGTCTTGTAAATGGCTAAAGAGACCATATTTCTGTCAAGGGAAGGTAAATTGAGCAGACATTCTGTCTACACGCTATGAAGAGGGAACACACAAGATACCTGATCTGTTGGTGCTTTGATCTTGGCATTCTCAAGTTTTAGATCTGTGAGAAATAAACACAGACATTGTTGAAACCACCTAAGGTCTGCTGTTTTCATCGTAGCAACTAAGACCCAATATTGAGTACACAGAGAAGGCTTTATCAGCCTGGTAACCCTGGGGTCTGAATGCATTTCTCAGCCAATTTCTGTTAAATAACTACTACCTGAACTCAGAGACTTGAAAATACATATTAAAAAAATAAAAAGTGACCAGATACACACTAATAGGTTACCACATCATTTTCATTGGCTTTCCAAGACAACCTCAGCTCTCATTTTTAGTATGACACACAAATATCCTGAATTGTGTTTTACAAGTTAAATGTGCTGTCTTCATATGCCAGTTTCTAACTCCTGATTTATTTAAACTGAATTAAATACAAGTACTTGAAAAGCTGTGACAGACACCACAATCAATATTTAGACATTATCCAGTTCCTACACAGCACTGTTGTCTCATTCACAAGCAACTTCATTAAAGGCTTTGAAATTAATATATCTTGGTTCAAGCTTGCCAAGGGACTGAGAAATAATAATTAGAGGGAAGTTATCACACAAGTGTGTGGTTGTTTAGCAATAAATGAATAATTGCATATGCATTTAGCATAGCTGCACAAAATCTGACATCAGGTAAAATAAGAGAGCAGAATTCAATAACTGAGCTCATAATAAAAAAGTGAATTTTATACAATGTTTTACAAATAGAAAATCTTAGTTTCCCTGATTTAATATTTACCCCTTTCTACCTTGAGTTTCCTCTCTTCAAATTCCCATAATATCCTTACAAAGTTAGGGAGAAATTATTTGAACATTTATTGATTTAGTTCTAATATACATGCCTTCCATTACTCCATAACTCCTGAAAGAAATAATGTCCCATAGAAGATGTACATAAATACATCAGTAAATTTTATACAAAGAAAATGATAATAAATGTCAAGTATATGTATTGATAATGTACAAAAAGCTCAGTAAAACTGTGATGTATTTAAAAGTTTAAATAGTAAGGGATAGCCATAAAATATGATTTAATACAAAGATAATTCTTTTTAGCAAAATATGATAAAAACATTAAAGTTACATTTAATTGTATTTTAAGTGTTTCAGTAATTTCTCTAAATTCAAAGAACATTTGAAGCACTAAAAATATTATTTAGTCTTGTTTCCATATTTTGAAATAGTTCAGAGAGATGATCCTGTGCTCCACAGTGTTTGGTGTATAGGTGGCAAAATGTTATTTAATGAAGTCTACGTTATATTTATTTTAAGCTATTTATGATAAAATCATTACTTGAAATTGTCAAATTCTAGATGTGAAAAATGTTAAATGACTAAAATATTTTTTATATCAGACACTACAAAAAACAAAGCAAGATAATTCATTAAGAAGATGATTGGCAGGAAGAGAAATAAGAAAGAGAAAAAATAATATGGTGTGAAAAGAAATAAGCAATAAGATGGAGAGAAAACATCAAAGAGAGGGAGAGTAGATGGCAAGAGAAAAAAGTCAGGCAGCTCAGTGAGATTTTCTCAGCCTCGCATGCTGAAGAAACTACACAGCTTTAATACTCACCAACTATGTAACAGAGCCAGTAAAATGTAATCTTTGTTGCATAAAGTTTAAAATCCCATGTTATTTGAGTTAGGGCTACGTACAAATCTCATACCCTAATATAACCCACCAAATATAATAATAACATCCCATAATTGGCAATTACACCAGCCTTTCTCACACCACAAGGCACACCACTATGTAAGCCCTCAACTTTCCACGCCTTTCTACCGCCACATTTTATGTCTTGGCTTCTCTTGTCTTCTCAATATTCTACAGTATTGGCTCTGGCCTTGACATCTCTGTCTAAGGCTCCCTAATCTGCACCTCTCTTTAGGAAACACTGAGTTCTGTCTCTGGTTCCTCTGGTTAACTGTGCAAACGTTTGCTTGCTCTCTAAGGCTTGCACTGTGCCTCACACAAATACAAGCTTGCATTGTAAGATATTGAACTACATCATGAACACTAACAAGGATAGGTAAACTTAGAGACTCTCGGGAAAAAAATGGATACTTGTAATTATGAGACTTAGTCATTGTTCATAATTGTAAAATGGA
Source organism: Ondatra zibethicus (assembly GCA_004026605.1). Lineage (NCBI taxonomy): Eukaryota > Metazoa > Chordata > Mammalia > Rodentia > Cricetidae > Ondatra > Ondatra zibethicus. The sequence goes on from PVIU01012272.1 coordinate 47,882, forward strand.
GAAATAATCAAGTATAATCAAGAAATTAATTCCTGTTTTAAAAATCATATATAAATCACATAATTCCTTTGTATGTGGTAAAACTGTTAGGAACTTTCTAACATTTTATAATAGTTTGTTGATCAAAGATCTATACTAACATTTAATAATTGCAAAATGAACTCTCTATGAAGGAGCAAGAATGCTGTGAATAAGAAGTCTACAGAGGGTTCACAAAGTTCAAAAACATGCCAATTCTGTAGAAAATAAAGTCTGTAGAGCTCAGGGTTCTGTTGCTGCTGATCTTGCAGGAGCATTTGATAATTAATCTGAGCTTTGGGGAATTTTGAATGTTGGCAAACACATTTTAAATTTTCAATCTGTTGTTTTGTGGGGCATCCCCAAATTGAGGTCATTTTATAGGAAAATACTTGAGCTAACTTTTACTTATTTTTTTTCCATACATTGTTTTGTTTTATTTTTTCCATTCAAGAACATAATTAAAGAAATAAAATTTTTACCTTTCTTCCCCTTCTCCCGGTCCCCTCCCACTACCTCCCCACCCCTCCTCCCTCCCCCTTCTTCCTTGAAAGAGGGCATGGTGCCCTGCCCTGTTGGAAGTCCAAGGCCCACCCCCGTCCTTCCCGGCCTAGGAAGGAGTGCATTCAAAAAGACTCGGTTCTCAAAAAGATAATACATGCAGAAGAGATAGGTCCTGGTGTCAATGTTGATGGGTTCTCCATCTGCCAACTTTCGCCACCACATTCAGAGAGTCTAGTTTGATCATATGCTCATTCAGTCCCAGTCCAGCTGGATTGGTGCGCTCCCATTAGTTCAGGCACACTGTCTCAGTAGGTGGACCAGCCCCTCACGGACCTAACTTCCTAACTCATCTTCTCCCACCTTCTGCTCTTCACCTGCACCTTGGGGGCTCAATCCATTGCTCTGATGTGAATGTGGGTCTCTGTTTCTATCTCCATCCATCGGATGAAATTTCTATAATGGTGATCAAGATAATCATCAATGTGACTATGGTACAAGGCTAGTTCTGGCACCCTCTCCTAACACAAGTATTTATGGAAATAGAGTTTGATTCCAAATAAAGTTATGGGTTCTAGTGAACACAGTATAAAATCTTTCTTTGTAATGATTTGATTATGCATGAGCTGGTTAAGACTACAATATGCTTTTAAGCTATATTAGATTATATTTAATATGTAATATTAACTCTCATCTCAGCAGATGCAAAGTGTTTGTCATCATCTGTCCATGCAAAGCAAGCTTATCATTGGGTATTCATGGGACAGCCATGTAAAGCCATCTTGTGCTTTAGGAGCAAATACAAACATAAAAAACAGCTACATGGAAGAATTAAGTACTAATGATGCATTCCATGAAATAAAGTACATGTAGCTGAGCACCTTAATGGCCAAACTGAGAAAGATCCAGAGGACATTCAGGAAGGCAACAAAAATCACTTTGTAGACAATAGGTGACTTATGATTAATATCCTAGGTATAATGTGTACATAATACATAAATGATATATAAATCTATACAAATATTACAAATATCAAAAGATATTTATATTGATGAGGCACAAAAACTGCCATGATCACAAAATCATATAGATGATTTAAAGACAGAAACATGGTTTAGTAAAATCTAGGAAAATTTTGAACAAATATCAGTTTTTCTTTAGAAATTCAAAATATCTCTGCAGGTATACATACATCCTTATATATTTAAGGTATACATCCTTAAATAAAAGTGAAATTGTGGTATTTTTTGGAAAATGGGATGGAACTAGAGATTACTTTGTTAAGCAGAAGAAGCCAGAAAAGGGTCAGTAGTGCCTGATTTCTCTCATATGTAGAATCTTGATTTACATTTATATGTATGCATATACATGCACATATACTAGCAATACACATGCATACACACATATATGAACACATGCACACAGTACAATGAAAATTATACATGTACATGCAAAATCAAAGGAGAAGGGACGAGTAATTAATGGAGAGGGAGGAAAAGAGAATTAAGATTCTAATATGTTCCAAAATGAAAGAAGAGAAAGTATTGGTTGAGAAAAAGATGAGGAAAGAGAAATAGAAGATAACAGTGGAAAAAGAATAGTGCGTAATGACATATATGTGTAACATTTTCACAATGAAATGAAAGCTATTACTTTTTATGCTACTTAAAAATGGAAAATGTTTACTATTTGAAAATAAAGTATACCCATATAGCAGTGTTAGAAATACTGCAGATCCCAGTGTAAATTCTACCTTAAGATAAAACAGTAAATCATGTTTAGTTATAATTTCACAGAGATTCAAATATATATAAATCTTTTAAATAATATGCTCAATGAAACACGTTTATAACATAGCTTAAAACTTTACAAAAAATGGTGAAACTTCCAAAACTCAAATCATGAGACACAGATGACATACAAATATTAGGGAAGAAGAGTCAAGTTTGATCTACTGTTATCAATGACATTAATAAATAAACATAGAACTAAATGGTTAAGATACTATGTGACATCACCTACATACCTTTCAGCATGCAGAAGTCTTTCTCTTGCTATATTTCATCCATCCAAATACACAAAGGTAGGTGACATATCCTTCACTTCTTCATAAAGATTACCATACTTTTTCCATCAAAGCATTGCTAACACAGCTTTTGATTAAATTATTTGAAGAATATTTTCCTTCTGATTTTTGAAGTAAAAAGTTTCTACACTGGAAGTTCCACACTCAGGAAAGGCCTTGACAAATCTATAAATCAAGGTTCTCTGAAGGAAAGGAGCTGATAGAACACACACACACACACACACACACACATACAATTTATGAGAGTGCTTTATAGGCTGAGAAAAACATAGGCCAGCAATGGCTGTCTCTTAACAGAAAGGCCAAAAATCCAGTAGTCCTTGATCCTGGACATCTCAGCAGTCACAATCTGAGTTGGGTGTTAGAGTCTAGAAGGACTTCTGGAGACCCGCTGGTTTTCAGTCTATCTTAAAATCCCAGATACAGCAATGGGGCAGATATACTTGCCAATGTGAGTGAAAGTGATTGGGCAAAACCTCAAAGCTTCCTTCTTCCATGGCTTTTTGGATGAGCTGCCACTACAAATTGTGGTTCATTTTTAGGGTGAGTCTTCCCACCTCAAATAATCTAATCAGGAAAATTTCCTACAGGCACGTTCAGCCTATTGGGTCTTGTTTGACTCCAGATATAATCAAGTTTAGAAACAAGATTAGCCGTCATAACAGAATACTAAAGCTGCCCTTCATTCACAGGCAATAATGACACCTTGAACTTTAAGTGAATTAAAAGACAATTCCCATGAAAGAAAATCCTATCTGAAGTCAGGCAGACATGACTTGTGAAAAAAGCAATTGCTGACTATACTAGTTACTTTCCTATTGTGGTGTTAAAAATCCATGACCAAGGCAATTCATTAAAGAAGGGGTATAATTGGGTGTGCAGCTCCAGAGTACAAGAGTCCATGATGGTGAAACGAGAGCATGGTAGTGGAAGCATCTGAGAACTCACAACTCAAACCACAAGCAGGAGGCAAAGAGTTCACCAGGGATGGCAGGAGTCTTCTGAAAGCTCAAGCCCACCCTCGGTGACACATCGTCTCCAACTAGGCCGTACCTCCTGCTCTTTCCCAACAGCAACTAACAGAGAAGCAAGTGTTCAGATGCCTGAGACCTATGGGGTAAATTTCTTTCAAACTACCACAATGCCCAAGCTGGGCAACCTTAATTCAGACCCCCAGGTCCCACAACAGAATGCAGCATATAGTAAGAGCTCCTCTGTATACTCAGTACTCCTAGGGCAAGATGAAAAGCCGAGGTAGGGGATTGGCCTGGAAGGTCACTGATACATAGCACAGAGACAAGGAAAAATAGAAATAATAGAAATGCAGGTGGAAAGTGAGAACCAGCTACTGAAAGTTGTTCTCTGACATTCACATACACCATGACAAAAAATATGCATCTTACACACACATTCACACAGAGCAAAAGCACTCACACCAAAGAGATAGCTGAGATGACAGATGATAAATAGATGGTTGATAAGTAGGAAGATAGATAGATGATACATACATATATACATACATACATACATATAGATGATAGATAGATAGATATACAGACACATAGATACATAGATAGCCATACATACATTTTTTAAAAATTATTTTAAAAACTGTTAGGAGTCTATGTTTTGTGACTATCATAAGCTTTAGGAACTGTTACCATGGATAAAAGGCTAAATTCAAAGACTCCATCTTTTAAAATGATATACTTATTTAACACAGCCTCCAGTTTGAGTTCATTTTTAAACTACTTGGTAGAAATATAACATTTTTGAAGATTTAGAAGAATTTGCTTTTGTAACCATCCATAAGGCTACCCAACCACAGAAACAGGCTTTCATCATCTGTCCCTATTTCCTTTCTAACTAAAGTGTCCCAAAGGAATCAAAGCCTACAAGAAACATTTTGGCTAGGTGCTTCTCATGGGTCCTTGGTATTAAACTGCTGGATCATAAAATTTCAGGCAAATTTCCTCTGGAACCTTTCTCAGTTACTTTATCAGCATATTTATCATTGGCATATATTCATTAAATTCAGTACAGACTCCAGGAGTCCAAGTGACAATAAAAAAAATAAATACTGCTACTCTAGAGCACATACTGAGAAAAGTAATACATATCGGCTCAGATGGAGAAGAGATTAAAGATACTGCAGAGTACTTTTGTCAGTGATTAGAAATTGCCATGATGCATATTTGGGGTGGGTATGAGAAAGAATTTCTAAATCATAAGAACTGGTCTCCATGTAATCAATGAACTCAGTGACTAGAAGTGCTCAAGCAGATGCTAAGTGGCCATCTGTCAGGGATGCTATGGAAAGGATTCTGTCATTGAGTGGGAGGTTATGCGAAATTATCTCCAAGGCTATTTCTAACTCCACAGATTCTATAATTCAATGAAGAAGAGCCCAAGGAAAGCCTCTAAAGAACTATTAAGTAACTCTGTATACCCAATATATCTATCAGAAGTTAATTTCAAGTCAGCCATTAACTTCATCTAAGCATTTAATTTGTCTCAAATTTGAAGAAAATGGTAATAAAAGAAGGAAATAGAAAAGTCTCTTGCCTGCATGGTTGATCTACTAAAATTGGCTTCAAATTGTGCTTCTTGCATCTCTAGAGAGCAGACAGAATGCCCAGAGCTTCTTAAGAGACAGATTTCTGGGAAAAAGAATTTTGAGGCAGAAAAGACAAACTAATGCAGGTAAGGTGCATATATGCCACATGAGCCTTAGCCTTTCCATAGTCAATTTCTGAATCCCATATATTATTCAAAAAAGGGACACAGAGATAAGTTTGGGAAATTTGATTATTACTCCAATATTTCTATTCATAACTATTTAAATGAGAACTTTAGTAGGAAACAACAAACTATTTTATCTGCCTTGTAAGAGATATTTTTAAAAAATAAGTTCTACCTCAAGATCTAATCTTTTTAAAATGTTATTTGACTATCTATTTCAGAAACTAACAGTTTCAGCTGGTGCAATATATGGACCATAGGTATTTAAGATATTTTGTGTACAGCTGTATTTCTTGAACTAGAACAATTTTGTATACAGAATAATCATTAAGAGGAAATTCATTGAGTAATTTAAAAAGTCATAAAAAAGAAAGACTTGAAAGAAGAATGGGAAAACATTAGAAAAACAAAAGGATCAGTGGCAGTGAGAAGGAGACAAGAGGAAAGAGAGAGAAATATGCACAAAACAACTCTATATACATATGCAAGAATGTATAATTAAATATCACAAAGTCTAATAAACTAATTGAAATGTGAGTTTGTCTAATTTAAGTAATTAAAAAATATTTCAGTGAGAATTCCTTTATTTTTAGGAATGTTGTTCACAGAAGATAATTTCTTCGTCCATAATTCTGAGAGAACATAGTGTGAATTAAAACATGTGTTTCTTCAAAGTCATTAACTATGGAACAAGGGGTTATTAAGGAGGATAAGCTCTTGAATATGAAGGGGGATACTTGTAAGCTTAAGTATTAGCAAACATTGAAAGAACAATCTGGAGTTCACATCTTTAACAAGCAAAAAAGTACTGTTGTTAAAAAGTAAAATGAGCAATGCCATTTTCTGGCTTGATCACTAAAAATATCAAGAATCCCCAAAGTCTATCTTTCTCTACCAACAACTTTATCTCATTGTACTTTCCTGAAGCACATGGAATTGTAAGTCAAAAGGGAGAGCTGGGCAAGACTTTATATACTAATAGTCTAATGGAAGACTTCCACACTCCTCAGACTTCAGACACCAAATAAATTAGTATCATTAATTCAACCCAGTTTATCTGAGCTACTCATTATACATGAATGATTAATCCTAAATTAAAATCAGACACAACAGTGAGAAGTAATTTACTGCACCTACTCGAACAACTACCAGAGCAGACATTATGAAAAACATACTTCCAACTCCAGCCCCCACTATTTCTTAATGCACAGTTTATATATGATAAAATTCATTAAGAGTATTAAGATCAATGGGAAAAGATCTTTGCCAACCCACATTAGACAGAGGACTGATCTCCAAAATATATAAAGAACTCATGAACCTAGACATTAAAATACTAAATAATCCAATTAAAACATGGGGTACAGATCTAAACAGAATTTTCAACAGAAGACTCTCAAATGGCCAAAAGACACTTAAGGAATTAAGTGTCTTATCTATCTATCAAGGAAATGCAAATCAAAATGACTCTGAGATACCATCTTACACCAGTCAGAATGGCTAACATCAAAAACACTAATGATAGCTTATGCTGGAGAGGATGTGAAGAAAGGGGAATATTCCTTTTCTGCTGGTGGGAGTGTAAACTTGTATGGCTACTTTGGAAAACAGAATGGCAAATTCTCAGAAAATTTGGAATCAGCCTACCTCAGGAATCAGCAATACCACTCTTGGGCTTTTACCCAAATGATTCACACTCATACCACAAGAATATTTGCTCAACCATGTTCATAGCAGCATTATTTATAATAGCTAGAACCTGGAAAAAACCTAGATGCCCCTCAACAAAAAAATGGATAAATATGGTACATTTACACAATGGAGTACTACTCAGTGGTCAAAACAATGACATCTTTAAGTTTGCATGGAATATAAGGATGAATAGCAATAGTGCTAATGGAGGAACCAAATGGAATATAAAAACATCAATTAAAAGGAACAACGAGAGAGAATGGGAAAAAATAATAACCTAAATATATCAGGAAGAGTTTTCAACAATATTAAGCTAATATACCTGTAAAAATACAGAGAATCCTAGATAACCACTTATGTGACATTTATGTTACCCTTATAATGAAATGGCAAAAAGTTAAAAATGGTAACATATATAAAGTGAAATCATAAGACATAAAATATGCCACTTTTAGTAACATAAAAGATAAGGTTAAATATAAGACCTTACCACATACAAGAGTATTTCATAAGAAAACACCAACCAAAGACCCAGAAATGGGCTTCATCACATCCAAATATACTGACATTTACTCCATTCCCTCTTGGTAACACAGTAGCAATTACACATAATGTTTTCTCAGCCTTCAAAGAAAACTGCTGCTGATCATCAGAAACACATCCACCTATGCTATGAAGCAGTTCCCTTCAACATCCAAACATTCCATCTGACAGTGCAGCTCCTTGAAACAGAAGGACAACTCAAAATATCTTCAAGAAGTCCCTGAAACTAACCAGATTTACTAATCCACTCACAGGAGAGAGAGGAAAAAAAGGAATCTGAGAGTCACTCTCAGACAAGCTAAATTGTAAATAAGACTCTAAACCAGCCAAACTGCATATATAGGCAGTGGCCAAGCAGCCTGAACGTAGCAGAAGCCCGCCCAGCTGCGTGGGTGAGGTATAGGCCGAACCGAGGCACCTGGAAAGAACAACCTATTGAGCTGCCTGCAGGCCATGCAATATATTCCAGATACTCAGTCTTTGTTGATTGACATCCATACTGAGGTGAGATTTGGTGGTGCAGCTGTCTGTAAGTCATTTCTGCTCCTTTTTCCATATCTTCTCAACCATATTTCTGGAAGTAACTCTAATTAAAAAAAAATCATTGGTTCACCAATTTGGGCTTTGTTGGGATTGGTACTGTGGCTTGCCTTGGGCACCCAATCTGCCTCCCCAAGAAAAGTCTTATCATACAGTAATGGCTCATGGTTACAGCTTTTGCCATGCAAGCCTGACCACCTTAGTTGATTCCCAGAGCCCATAATGGTGGAACCTGGAAGGAGAGAGCTGGCTATACAAAGTTCTCTTGTGACTTCCAAATGGCTATCCAGTGGCACATACCTCCCGACACACATCACTTGTATACACAAAATACAATAATAAACAATTTTTTGAAAAGAACATATAATGAAATCTGGGCCATAATTTTCTCTTTTAACACATTGTCATTTTACATTCTCTTCAAATTCATTAGCAAATCCCTCATATATAAAGCTTCTGCTCAAATTCAACTGTATTGAACTTTAATTCTCAGGATTTCAGCTTGTAAATGAAGTTGATTTAAATGCTGCACAATATCTCATTCTATCAACTAGTTAACTATCCTCTGGAGAGTTTTGAGGACTCCTGTCATAGAGCTGTCCAAGGGCAGCTGCAAAGACAAATCAGAGTGACTTTACAGTAAATAGGTACAGGTTATTCAGAAGATGCTGTGCTGATACAGAAGATGAGTTCCTTCTAGATTCCAAGAAGGAAGGTTGGAAATGTGCAAGGATGTGTAAAAGTGTCCTGTACAGTACACTGTAACCTGAAAACACGTCAAGCATACCGATCTTCTCTGTATTCACCTGAAAGCACTTTATTAGTATTGTCAATTAAGTGCAAAACACATTTAAATGCCTGGTCTGAATCAAAATACATGAGTGGTGCAAACATGGAGAGACTGAACAAAATAAAGCACAACTCTCAAAAATACTATTTGGTTTAATCAATACACACGCTGAACATACTTAATCATCTCCTGTACAACAAATTCTGCCCTCTTATTTGCACATTGCCAGGAAAATTAAATCAAAGAAATCAAGTGTATCTTGGGCCAATTAAATACATTACTTTTATATTTATATAGTCATTTCTTTATAGCACATGACTACCCTGGGATATATCAAAAATAATAAGTATAAAAATTTTTTACCATACTATAATCCATGACCCAAGAAAAGCTACGTAACAAAGGGAACCCTAAGAGAGACATAAATGAATACTACTGAGAAAGTGAAATTGACAAGACTCCTGAGAAAATTGGAAGTATCAAATTTTTTAATCCAATTTTTGTACACACCAAAGATAAGAAGATACCATAGATGTAGATGCCTAATTTTAGAAACAACCGTTTTTGCACACACCAGAAAAAAGAATATATCATAGATGACACAGATATGTACAATTAAAAATATCTGATGAGATCAATAAATTAAGTCATTAATCAATTGCTATTTGCTTTGTCCTTGTTCATTTATTTGAGGAGAAGGAAACACCCAGGCAGTCAGACACAAGTAGTAAAAATAGAATACTCTATTTATAAGTACTCATGTTCTCAAATATTCATAAATATATACTGTAAGGCTCCTGAAAGTTCACCAAGAAATGGAATAAAATAAATAAATCTGGTACATCTGTACATTACATAAAACCTAGCTTACTATCTTGAATATAGCAAGTTGTTGAGTTTTTATTATATACACAATTAAACTTTTTTGTATTTCTTGAAATATATATTCAGTATTTTCACTGTATGGTATCTCTGTATAAAATAATGAACATTTAAGTTTTTAAGTTAAATTTTCAGTTCTCTTATAAGATATTCTTCACCTAATTGCCTTGGTTTAGTTTGTATTTCAAGTATCAGATGTAAGAAAACAAATTCCAAAATTAATTTCCTTATGGTGTTTGTAGATGGTACTTATGGAATAATAAATCCCAATTATGGGTTCCCACTTAAGTGATTTTTGCTTAAAAGGTGAATTCTCTATACACACTGGATCAGCTATTCCCTCAGGTGCCCTCCACTTTATTGGGATGCAGCAAGAAGTCCTCTTGAGGTGCTGAGTAGTGCTAGTGTCTTCTATGTCTTCCTGGCATCTAGAACTCCAAAGTAAATGAGTTTTCAAAGGGAGTTTGCACAATACTTGATTGTTAGTTAGAGAAACCAAAAAACTAAATTTCTCACTGAAATATCATTTCAAAGGGCTTTTTTATTTCCACAGCTTGTTCTTTTGACTTCAAATATACCCTTTGATTTTAAAGCCTCTTGATACTTCTGGGAATTCTATATCTATTTCTTTTCTTCTATTTCTATCACTGTCTTAATTAAGGTTGTCTCTTTTTCTATCCTGTCTTGTTACACCTACATTATGATTCTGTATGGATCTAATTCTTCTGCATATATGATCATTTCTACTAATTACCTAGCTTGGATTTTTCTTTGTTTCTTGACATTTGATAGCAATAGACTATATCATCAAGTTTTTGTCAGACTTAATGGTGGACTTTCCTAGAGAGCATTTATATTTACACTTGCCACACAATAACACATTCATTAAAATTACCTTTTGGGTTTCAGAGTTATAGAAATAACTAACCAGGTAGCTTGATTCCTTAGATAAAGTAAAGGAACTTGATGTCAAAAAAACTGTTTTTCTTTCCCTTAACTGACAGTATTCAATGAATTCTAAGTCTGACAATCTTTTTGCCTTCTCTTGCACATGGATCCATGACCTTGAGGGAAAGGGTTTGATAAAGACATCCAATTTAGGATTAGGTGCTCCAAAATCTCTCATTCTTTGTATGGTATCCAATGGGTCCCTGTGATGTAATGTAATGTGATGTGTTATAATGTAATGTAAAGAAGAAACTTTGCTGATGAGGGTTGCAGGAGTCACTAGTGCATGTTTGTAGCAATATATCATTAGGAGTCAAATTATTGCTATGCTGCTTTAGGAAAATAATAGCAGTATATTCTTCCCTAGTCTCATGACATGTCTAGTCTCAGGTTTTTGGCCACTTTTGTAGTGTCATGGACTTGTTCCATTTCACGGAGTGTAAATTAACTCAGAGCCCCCAAGGTGACTGGTAACTCACATAACATATATGCCACTATCGTTTGTTCCATTTCATGGAGTATAAATTATCTCAGAGCCCCAAGGTGATTGGTAGCTCACATAACATACATGCCACCATTGTACCAATGTATTTTGAAGACAGGTCACTGTTGAAGGTCACCAGATTTATGGCTGGTTGATATTTATGATTAACTTGATTTTTCTGTATCACGATGTATGCCAGTCAGTATGGATGCAGCTTCTAGTTGAAAATCAGCTTACTTCCCCATTTTTATGACATAAGAAAGTAATGACTTCAACAATAGGACTTTACCACCAGGTTGTGGAGAACAACCAATAGCTTGTGATGATTGAGAGTTTCTAATTTCATTAAAGGATATATTCCTTAATTTAAAGACACAGATTAACAACAACCTATTAATAGCAGATGATTTCAATACCCTATTTATTCCAATAGACAGGTAATCTGGGCAAAAATAGTTGAGACATGCAAATTGCATGACATTATACAGACATATATAGACATATCAGATCTGTACAGAATATTCTACCCAAATGCATTCTACACAATATGGAAGCTTCTCTAAAATAGACCACATCCTGAAAAACAAAGAAAATCTTGAAAAAATCAGCAAGGTTGAAATCACTTAATGTATACAGTATAATACTAATGAAATAGAACTTAAAATAGAGAGGAACAAATCTCTAGTAAGCATGCAAACTCATGGAGATTAAACAACACATAACTTAATGATAAATTATTCAAGGAGGAAATCAAGAAAAAATATAAAAATCCTAGAACTAAATGAAAAAGAAAACACAACACAACAAAAACTCTGGGACAAAATGTCTCTGTCAATTCTAGAATTTTGGAAGCTGCCAAAAATGGACTTCCTGTATACTTAGGTAGTATTCTAGTCTTCTGGGGTCTTGGATGGAGTTGGAGACAGATAGTTATAGTTTTCCTTAGTTATGATAAAAAATTAGATATGAAACTTTAAACTTATAAAGAAATATTGTAAATGTAATTCTTGTTTGATACCTATTTTGTTATATGCAATTTTACCATGCTAAAATTAAAACCTTCCTTTCTATTTAGACAGAAAAGGGGAAATGATGTGGGATTCCCCTCTGTATGCTGTGAATATGTTTTATTACCATTGGTTAAGAAAGAAGCTGCTTTGGCCTGTGGCAAGGCAGAATATAGCCAGGCTGGAAGAGATATAGAGAGAGAGTAGGTGGAGTCAAGAAGATACCATGTAGCTGCCGAAGGAGAAAGATGTCAGAACCTTACCTGGTAAGCCACAGCCTCATGGCAATATACAGATTAATCTTAATGGATTAATTTAAGATATAAGAGCTAGCTAGGAAATGCCTAAGATGTTGGTTAAGAAGTGTTGTAATTACTATAATTTTTTTTCACAAAATAATTGTATTTATTTATGATATAACTGTATAGAGATCATAGATAGTCACACTTAACCTAATCTGTGGTTATGATAGTGTTTTGTGTTCTCCTCTCCCCCACCCTTATCCTTTATTCTCATTTTCTTTTTTTTTCCATACATTGTTTTGTTTTATTTTTTCTATTCAAGAACATAATTAAAGAAATAAAATTTTTATCTTTCTTCCCCTTCTCCCGGTCCCCTCCCACTACCCCCCACCCCTCCTCCCTCCCCCTTCTTCCTTGAAAGAGGGCATGGTACCCTGCCCTGTTGGAAGTCCAAGGCCCACCCC
>PVIU01012273.1:0-60852 GCA_004026605.1 Ondatra zibethicus
GGCATTGCGTTGAATCTGTCATTGTTTTCTATTTAGGCTGCACATTATGATAGAAAGGCTTGGAAGTCATTATACTGGAGTTCTCTAGTTTGAATTTTATTTTAGTTTTATTTATGATGCCTAATACAGTGTAATTGTTGTAGAGATACAGTACTAGGAAAGAATGACAAGAAAAATGCATACATCCCCTCTAGGTGGCATCCCTGCCCATTGCCCCCCATTACATGCTGTATACTTCCTGTCTCAGGAATGCCCCCTTCCTCTTCTTATTTTGTGTGTTCTATTGCCTCCCTCGCATGCTGCCTTAAAGCCTGTTTGTCAATATCTCCTTTTCCCAATTAAATACGCAAGTTTAACTTTTAGAAGTTAAGATCTACCTCCAAGAGAAGACATGCAATATTTGGTTTTGTGAGTCTGGGAGGCCTCACTTGATATGTTTTTTAAAATTCTATCCATTTTCCTTTCCAGCTGAATAAAATTCCATTGTGTGTGTGTGTGTGTGTGTGTGTGTGTGTGTGTGTGTGCACATGCCTCATTTTCATTACCTATTCATCTGTTGGTGGCCATCTAAGCTGGTTCTCTTTCCTTGCTATTGCAAAGATAGTGAAGGAAACAGTGAACAGAAAACTTACAGGATGGGAAAAAAATCTGTGATACAATTTGGTTAATATCTACAATATGTAAACAACTACAAAACCAAATCCAAGGCTGAATATCAATAACTGGGCAAATGTCCTAGATATACAATTACCAAAAGAAGTATAAATGATCAATAAATATTTTTAAAAGTTTTCAACATCCTTAGCCATCTGAGAAATACTAATTAAAACTACTAGTCAGTAAAAATTCATTTACAAAAAATGGTAACAAATAATGTCTCTTGATGCAGGAAGAAGAAACCTTGTTTATTCACTGGTGGTGGGTGTCTCAGTTAGGGTTTCTATTGCTGTGAAGAGACACCATGACCACAGCAATTCTTATAAAGGAAAACATTTAACTGAGGTAGCAGCTTACAGTTTCAGAGGTTCAGTCCATTATCAACATGGTGGTACACAGCGGCTTGCAGGCAGATATGGTGCTGGAGAGGTAGCTGTGAGTTCTACATCTTGCAGGCAACAGGAAGTAAACGGAGTATCACACTGAGTGGAACTTGAGCAGAAGAGACCTCAAGGCCCACCCCCACAGTGCTACACTTCCTCCAATGAGACTACACCTACTCCAACAAAGCCACACCTCCTAATAGTCCCACTCCTTATAGGCTTATGGGACCATATTCAAACAACCACTGGGGGATGTTAGCTAGTACAGCCACTATGGAGATTTGTGTGACAGTTTCTCAAAACACTAAATAGATCTACCGTAGGACCTAGCTATAGCACTCTGGGGGAATATACCCAAAGAGCTTTGCATTCTATTATAGAGATAACTGTACACACATGGTTCTTACACTCGCTAACCCAGGAAGCCAAGTGAAGAATTCAGTTCTTTGAATGCAGTATTACATGATGGACTGGATTTGGAGACCTTTCTCTCATCTGCCAGTATCTTTTCATTCCGTACCCTGCTTAAGCTTGTCCTCTGGATATGCTGGAGTCCTGGATTGCAACGTGTCTTTGTGCTTTTCTTTTTCCCTTCCTGCTCTTTTCTAAACCGGGAGTTTTATTCTCGAAGTTCAAGGATGAGAAGTGGTGAGGGAAGGGATGTCACAGAGTGCTAGGACATAAATGTTTTATTCTGAAGGTTCATGTAGACCATAAGAGAAGGCAGAATCAGGCAGAGGCCACGTAGCTGCTGAAGGAGAAAGACACCGGAACTTTACTGGTAAGCCACAGCTTCACGGTGATACACAGATTATCAGAAATGGGTTCATTTAAGATATAAGAGCTAGGTAGGAATACGCCTAAGCTGTATTGGCCAAGCAGTGTGGCAATTAATACAGTTTCTGTGTGATTATTTGGGTCCAGGCAGCCCCGAAGCCAAAACACAAGCTCCTGTCAACACATTAGTCTTGGTGCTCAGCCTAAAAGTACTTGAAGGACTCAAAATGCTTTCTGTCCTTTGAGATTAAATAAATAGAGCAAAGAGGAACTAGGTCTATAGTAGGTTTCTGAATACATCAAAACAACAGCTAGTGTACACTTTGTCTCCTTAAGAATGTTTCCGTTTTAAGTTTGTAGCATTGGTGTCCTGTACCTATATCTGTATGCTTTAGGTAAAAATGTATTGTCCCCCTAATGGGCACACAAGAAAGCAACACATACAGAAGAGAATGCAGAGCCAAGGTCCAGTGTAGTCTCAACTTCCTGAGAGCTTTACAATGCCTTCTGACTTAACTTCTAGGGTTTTCTAGATTTACTTTATTTCATGTGTAGGAGAGCTTTGCCCACAGCAATGTATGTGCATTGTGGGCATTCCTGGTGCTGGGCAAGGCCAGAAGGTGACGCCCTGTCATCAGGCACTGATGCTATGGAGGGTTGTGAGCTGCCGTGTAGGTCCTGGGAGCCACGCCCCAGGCCTCTGCAGGGGCAACAAGTGCTCTTAGCCACTGAGTCTTCTCTCCAATCCCCTGAACTTTTGATTTTTAAATAAACTTTGATTTGAGTGACCAATACAGGATAGTCATTAAATGAATACAAAGGGTAGAGACAAGTTTAGAGTTGTCTTTGATCTCTTACCTCCTGTGTGTAGCTGCTTATAATAATTTACTGAGTGGTCTTTCTGAGAGCTCAGTACTTTTATTTTCATTCTGACTCTGTGTCTCTCTTCATGCTCATAACATATATAAACATATACACATGACCATGGATATTATAGTTTTACTTTGTGGAACTTTAAAAAAAAAAGTATTTTTGTTTTAATGTGTATGTCTATGTACCACGCTTATACCTGGTGTCTGAGAAAGGCAAAAAAAAAAAAAAGGTCTGGTCCCCTGGAAGTGAACTGTGTTCTATTTTTGTTGTTTGTTTTGTCTTTCAAAACAGTTTTTGTCTGTGTATCCCTGGCTGTCCTGGAACTCTCTCTGTAGACCAGGCCCACCTCAAACTCACAGATCCATCTGCCTCTGTCTCCCCGAGTGCTGGGATTAAAGGCGTGCACCACCGCCTCCTGGCTCTAAAGTGTGCTTTTAATAGGGTTCCGGCACCACAGCATTCTTTATAAATCCTTAGTAACACACTTTTCACAGCAGCCCTTCTCCTTTTTATTAAAAGAAAGCCCTAAAAATCTTTTCATGTCAAAATATAAAGATCTACTCCATTCCTTTAGGTCGTTGGCTCATAATTAATCCCGTGAGAAACTGTAGCTCGCAAACACATTATTGACATAGCCAGAAGGTTTCTAATGCTTTGTTAGTATTAATATCAAATGTTGGCGACAAACACATTGTATGTCCCCCTATATACTGACGTATGTGTGTCTTTACACATGTGTGCCTCGCATGACCCAAAACTGATCTCTAAAAAAATGACCTAACACTTCAAAACAGGCTGGTTTTGTCATGTGGTTATCTGTGTGTGACATCACGGTTTGGGGAAGCAAGGCTCTTTGGTTCTCAATGCTCTGCCCTCTATTGTTGCAGGCATTAGCAATGAATGACGGCGTGTATTAGACACCCCCCAGGCTCTGCCTTGGGTTTCCCAGCATACGTCCCATCTTCAGGCCGTCTCTACCACTGGCAGCTTTTCCCGTAGGGAAGCCGGCTTTCTGAACCACAGTCTTCACACTTAATCCCCCTTCCTTTCCCCATGTCCTAACAGTTGCTACAGTGACTGTCCCCAGACATAGCCTGCTTGGCTCTGCTACTTGAAGCCATTGTCTGGCATTTCAGGTTCCTTCCATGGCTTTTGAATTAAGATCAAACACATCATACTACAAACAGCTGCCTAAGGAGCCAGGCAATCCAAGCTGGAAGTATAGAGATAGCTCTTGAGCAGGAGGAAGACAGTATGTATACTCCCTTCCTATTCCTGCAGACTCTAAGTAAGACGTAGCGTATAGTTGGTGGGAGATATTCTATGCCTGAGCAGCTTACTGTGTCTTCCTGATGCACTGGTCCGTACTGGGTTTTGTTTACATACATTCCTGTCTTGTTTCCATTTCCTTCAGTCCAGTTTCAGTAGAACCATCCCAGAAATAAAGCCACCTGTGAGCCTTTTCTTCAGGCTCACCTTCTTAGGAAACCTTAAGTTAACCTAGCAGGAATGCAGGAGTCATGGAGATGAGAGTTTAGATTTGGATTGCTCATCTCCCTGGGAGCCCAGGGACCTGATTGTCCTGAGGCAGATGACAATTTAAAGCAGAATGCAAAAGAGACAATGAGTCTGTTACACCTTGAGGCAAATGCAGGTTTGAGTTTGCCGAAAGCGGTACCTAGGATCTGATTATACAGCAGGTATTCCTAGAGCAGGTGGCCTAGAGACACAGCCTGAGAATTCTGAATTCCTAAATTCCTCTGGGCCTTGCAGCCTGGGCCTTAGTAGCCCCTAGATGCTTGCTAGACAGCAGCAGTTTCTGCCTGCCTTGGGAGAATAGACGATGACATAATCGGAAGCAGGTGCCTCTCAAGATCAGACTTGTTTTCCTGAAAATAGACCCCCAACATACTTGATTGCCTCTTGGCTGGAAAGCAAGGTTGGGTTTCAGCACAAGCTGAGCAGGGAATGAGAAGAAATAGACCACACGGCCCAGGAATGGTGGAATCCCGCATTCAATCTGCTTCAGCTGAAACCAGGTGGAGCAAGCACTGGGGTGGATCTTGAATACACTAGTAGTCTCTAGTCTCTATAATTTAGCTTGGGTGAAGGAGACCATATACAGAAGAACCTTAACATTGGATCTCTCATCTCTGGAGCTAGAATTATCCTAAGTGTGAGAGAGCCGATGCAAATGTCCAACACTGTCTACCCCAGTGCGGAATTAGAAGCAACACGGTGCTCAGAGCTGCAGGTATGTATGCAAGCAGCAAGGATCTGAAAGACACACAGGTATAACCACCTACAGCTACGTGTCTGCTGGTGAGGATTTTAGGTTTGGGAAGCTTAAGAACTCAATGTTCATAAGTAATGTCGCCGATCTCTTCACTGTAAATCCCGCTATCCATCGCTACCCAATATTAAACAAACCTGTTTGTTTTACCCAAGAAGCATCTTTATTTGGGCTTTCCATCAATCTGGATTGCAGTTGCTATTTATCAAAGCATTGCACACACAATAGGTCATGCATTACACACATCACTTCTCAGTGGGTGGTTTAGTTTTTTTCATCTTTCATTTGGGTACCAAAGGTTTAGATTCCTGCGCACAACTTAAGCTGTATCCCTCTTTTACTTCTGTAGGTTTTAGGATACGCTCCCTTTTAAGACCATAAATACAGTGTTAAGATTTTTACTAATTTTATAATTGCATATAGTTCTTCTATAAATTATGTCGTACTCTCTGAATCACCTTTGCTTCAGTGGTTAGGTTTTATTTTTCTGCCTCACTGTCTACTCATGTTTCCAGTCTGGCATCTTCTTTCCCTGTTGACCGTAGCTTAAGATACGATTTTCATCCTTTCCAATAGAAATCTAAAAAAAAAAAAAGATACAATTTTCACCCATCTCTCTTGTCTTTTGTTCTGCCATAAAACTATCCTTTCTAAACTAATATATAAAATACAAACTTGGTCTTGTACGTCTCTGCTTAGGAACTTTCTATGATTCCCAGCTAAATAATTCTAATTAGCAAATATTTACGTAGCACTGTTTTATGGGGTTTCCATGTTTTAAGTCATTTATTCGAGGGAAAAAAACAGCAGTAACAAAAACACATTCTGAGGTCTTAGAGATGAACTAAACAGGGCAATACAGCGGAAGAACTAAACATTCGAATCACACTTTCTGGTCCTACAGTTTGAGCTTTCCATGTGTATGAGTGTTCACACACATGCAGAGAGGGGTCAGAGGTGGACAGTGAGCCCTTCCACTACTGTTCTCCACCTTACTTCTTGAGACAGGTTCTCTCCCGGATTGGTTAAACTGGCAAGTGAGCGTGCTCTAGGAATCCTCCCCTGAGCACTAGAATACAGATTCATGTGTGACTGTACCCAGCATTGATTTGCACATTGGGGTCCAGATTCAAGTTCTCATGCTTTTACAGAACGGCTCCCCAACCCTCTGGGCTTTTAATGTTGACATTATACATCAGTGCTTTGACTTATGGGTCACTCTTGGCCCATTGCAACTCGAAGATACTCACAGGTCAAAAGAACCTTAGCACTCCTAGCCTACCAAATACCATAGCTTAGCTTAACGGGCATTAGGTGGGCTCAGACCACAGTTGGGCCAACTCATCCCCCAGACAAAGTCTACTCTACAACGTGATGAATTTCTTGTGTCATTTAGTAAATATTGTATTCCAAGTGAAAATCAAAATGGTCATATGGGGTATTCTTCTGCAACAATTTAAGGCTGAAAAAAAAAATCCCAAGTCAAGGTGTCACACATTGGGGAAGTCTCCATGCTTTTCTGTCCAAAGGGCTCCCACTAAATGCAAAACCGAAGGAAGATTTCTGAGCGCACCTTCCAGCTGCTCGCTGTGTTTGGCCACGCGCCGCCTTTTAGCTCATCCTGTGCTTTGTTGGTGCTAGGTTCCTAGAGTAAACAGGCAGGTGCATGTTTGCAGGGGCCCTTCAGTTAAGGAGAGGGAGTTCTATACCACAGTCAAGCCATTGTCTCCATGGGCAATCCTTTGTTCTCTGTCCAGCCTCCAGCTTCATCTGGGGACTTGTGTAAGATCCTTTGACCTTATCACAGCTTTTTTTTTTTTCATTGTGGATCGTTGTCTGCACTCATCTGCTTCTCATAGGGAGAGTGTGTGCTCACATATAGATTTATACAGGCACACAAAGGAATGGGCGTGTTTAAGGAAATGTATGAAGAAATGAAAAACAAAAACTTAAGTTTTCATATTAGTCAGTGATGTAGGAAAGGGAGTTTTTATAGTTTCTTTCTTTCTTTCTTTTTTTTAAAGGATCATGCATTCTATTTAGGACAGTCGAAGTGATTAACAGCTAAATATCTAACAGGAAAAAAAACCCCACTAACCTTATTATTTCTCTAACCGTAACTTAAGATGTAAAAGAATTCCGAATGAGCAGAAAGAATCTCTGCAGCCAGCAAAGGCATTAATTATAAGAAGCAGCAATTTGCATTATTTATGAGGAAACTATTTACATTGCCTGGCGCTGCCAGTATTTGCCTGAGTCTATTCTTTCATTACAGGGAGATGAAGGGAAAAGAAAAGGTATTGTAAAGGCTGCATCTCATTCCAGGAAGACAGCAGCTCTAAAAAATGTTGTTTTTTTAAAAAAAACCCTCAAATATAATTGAAAGGGAAGAAAATGGAAACTTCCATCTTGCCACGAGGATGATTCATAACCTAACACCCCTTTAAATATTCAGACAGGCTTCCAAAACCCACTGCCAGTGCAGCGTTGTTAGCAGAAGCGCACGCAGGGAGGGAGGATGACTAAGGCGGAGCGTTTTCGTAATTCGAGCACTTGTGTTCAGTCACCTCTTCTTTTCTACCAGTGACTTTGAAATCTGTCCCCTCTGAGCATGGTCATCTGTAAGATGCAGCCGACGCAGGGAAGGAGCAGGCCCACTCCATTTTACATTCTTTGCTCTTCTCTGACCACTTTAATTGTGCTGGACCCCGCCTCCTGCCGTTTCTATTTGTTACTAGGATAGAGCGTCCTCGGCTGCAATTTGCACTGGCTCTATTGAAAACAATGGGAACAGGAGAATTGGGGGGATCTACCGAGCCAAACATTTTTTAAACGTGTCTATTAATATTTTTTGTCCGAAGCGCAATGAACAAATCCCTCCACCCCCACCTGCATTGTTTCAAAAATTTTAAGTTTTTGTTGCCCATCTAGAGTGAGATCTAATACTGTGTATCAGGCGTGGCATCTGCATCTTGGCTGGAGAATCGGACTCTGGCAGTGAGGAAGGGGTTTCTGTGTTTCACTGGTTACTTGGAAGGTTCCTTAGTCGCAATGACTTGCTCCAATGAGCGACTTCACTGTGATCTTCTTTCCAAGAATATTAGGGTGCAGTGCACAGGACCTAGGAGGCTGGCCTTACACGTTAGTACAAATCCACAGGGCAGGAAAGTAAAGAGGTTGGATCTATAAGAGCTAAGGCTGTGCCCTAATGAACTTCTCGGCATTTGGTGGCTGCTGAGTCACCATCAATGTTTTTGGATGTGAAAGAACTGGCTATCATTTGCAGTGTTAAAGACCTAGTTTTTGAAGCCACCGTAAATCTCTGGTTCTTTGATGATTTTTGGTATTGCATAATTTATAAGTTCCCTAGCTGAAATTCCAACCCCAAATTAATACCTTTGACTCCATGTGGCTCATGAAATGCAAGAAAAGAACATTTCTTGATATTAAACATTTCCCCCCGAGGCCAGTTGTTTGTCCATTAGATGAAAAAAATCTCCCTCATCCCTGTTTAAAAATGCAGACATATCCTGAGAGCTAACAGTTTAAACCATTAGCATGTATTAATGTCAAAGAGTTACAGTTGGGTAAAATACACATTGATTTAGGACAGAGTGACATGTAGGTTGAAGTGCAAATAAATAGCAAATGTAATTGTGATCATTAGAGGCATACATATTCATCCCATAGTCACCAAGTCACACTGCCGAGGGAGGAGAACATAGCCATGGCAGGTGCTTGTCTTAACCAGCTTCTCAGAGGAGTTTCCTAATTGAAATTGTGTTAATAAGCTTATTTTGGGGGTGTCTTAGTTAGGGTTTCTGTTACTGTGAAGAGACACCATGACCACGGCAACTCTTATAAAGAATACATTTAATTGGGGTGGCTCACTTACAGTTGCAGAGGTTTAGCCCCTTATCATCATGATCGGGAACATGGTGGCATGCTGCCAGGTGTGGTGCTGGAGGAGTAGCTGAGAGTCCTACATCTTGCAGGCAACAGGCAGTCAACTGAGACACGGGGAGGTATCCTGAGCATAGGACACTTCAAAGCCCGCCCCCACAGTGACACACTTCCTCCAACAAAGCCACACCTCCTAATAGTGCCACTCCCTATTAGCTTATGGGGGCCACTGGCACTCAAACTACCACAGGCGTCATAATCAATACACCTTATTCCTTAGGATCACTGACTTCAGAGCACATTTTTAGGACTTGTCTCCTGACATTGTGCTTTGTTCTCTGACTGTGGTCAAAATCCAAGCCATGGTCTCAAACTGTGAGGCAGTGGAGATGCATTAGTAGCTGAGGTATGAAGTCATGATGAGTAAATGAGAAGGAGCGATGTTTCAGCAGGGCAGTGGTGGCGCAGGCCTTTAATCCCAGCAATCAGGAAGCAGAGGCAGGTGGGTCTCTGTGAATTCGAGGCCAACCTGGTCCACAGAGTGAATAGGGAAACTTTCAAAGAGAAACTCAGTCTTGAAGGGAAAAGAAAGTTTCAAAATGCTTGAAATAATGTCAAACACATTTTAATATAATTATTGCAACCGTGGATATTGTTATTAAATGGGAAAAAGATGAATGTTGGATGGTTGTTTTTTATTGGCTTTCTGTTACAACCCCCCTCCCCTCGCAAGCTGCCTTGTTTGTGAATGGCTGTAATCCCAGCACTCAAGAAACTGAGGCAAGAGGATAGTGAGTTTGAGGCCAGTGTGGGCTGCATAAGGAGGTCCTTCTAAAATTAACAACAAAATTCCACAACAAATAAAAACTTCCAAAGAAAATCGAAAGTTATTTATGCGTTATCCATCAGTGCCAGGTGGTTACAAATCAAATGACCATAAAAAAATTTAAATTTATGTATTCATTCATTTAATGTTGTTGCGTGTGCGTGTGTCTATTTCCAGGCGACCACAAATAGCCATTCAGAGCATCCTTTCCAGGCTGTTGGTACTTCCCTCGCCCTCTAGGGGCCGTTGTGCTTCCGGAAAGCAGGCAGGTGACGTGGTTGCCAGGAGATCGTTGCCTGGCAACCGCGTGTACACTAGCCCCTAGCCTGCTGACTCGGATAGACATGGCGACCAGCAGTACCTCCTCCAGCTCTTCCTCGGAGTCCCAGGACTCTGAGGCATCAGTGTCGCCGGTGCAACTGCCCCCAACGCCTCCGCCGACCTCCACTGCGATTCTCAAGTCGCCCACAGAGTCCAAGTCGAGCTCGTCCAAAATGCCGTACTGGTCCTGTTCCGAGGAGTTGCTGCCCTCTGCCGCCTTCTATGGGCCCTTGGACGCTAAAAACCCGCTCCTGGCCTCTTGCGAGAAGGAGATCCGGGAGCTGTTAGGCTTTATGAAGAAAAAGAAGGCTCTAGCCACCTCGGAGGAACAGAAGCACGAATTCCATCGGAGGTGGTAAGCTGAGGCAGGGCGCTGGGGAGGGCGCCACCAGGACAGGGGCGGGGCTCTGGAGACAAGACAGAAGGGACACTCCTCGCTATTCACAGCCCTTAGTTCTCCTACACGTTTCAGGTCAAAATAAAAATAAGCCCTACAACCATTA
Organism: Ondatra zibethicus; assembly: GCA_004026605.1. Classification (NCBI taxonomy): domain Eukaryota; kingdom Metazoa; phylum Chordata; class Mammalia; order Rodentia; family Cricetidae; genus Ondatra; species Ondatra zibethicus. The sequence goes on from PVIU01012273.1 coordinate 10,537, forward strand.
GCTTCCCTACATATTTCAGGTCAAAATAAAAAGTCTGCACAGAAACCCTTCGTAACTCCCGGTTTGGTGTCGGTGTCTTCTCTTGGCATCTCTTGCCTACTCACGGGTCGCAAAACAGGACAAAAGTGGACTAAAAGCCAACTCTGAACACGTGCATTTTATTTTTATTTTTTTATATTCCGCTAGGATTGCAGAAGCTTCTTTTTCCTCTTGATTTTTGTGGCTCATTCTGAGTGTCTGATTGCATTTTGTTTGTTTCTGTTGCCAATTTACTTCTCTGAACTGAAAACGACTCTTTTGTTAGGGTTACCGTCTTTTCTGGGCTAACGCATTCCAAAATGAGTAGTTATAGATAGGCAAGCGGCAAAGAGCACTAGAATGGAGAATAATTTTAATCTCCATGTTTTTGTCGTGAAATTAGTATGAATACACAGTTTTTTTGTTTGTTTGGTTTTTTGAGACAGGGTTTCTATGTGTTGCTTTGGATCCTGTCCTGGAACTAGCTCTTGTAGACCAGGTTGGCCTTGAACTCACAGAGATCTGCCTCCAGCTGCTGGGATTAAAGGCGTGTACCACCACTGCCTGGCTAAATACACAGGTTTAACTTGCATTTATTATTCATCCAAACATCCTAATGGTTTGTTAAGCACCTAGTATATATACATCTTTGAAAGGTACTTTTCTCTCAGGATTAAACACGCATAAAAAAAAGAAAGGTACTTTTCTCAAAACCAAGAAAGCATCAAGTCAACAAAAAAGTCCTCCCAAGTCATAGATTTCTGTGATTATAGTCCTGCACCAAAGCAAACATGGGGTACTCATTCCCACCACCTCTTTATCTACTTTTTTTTTTTTGAGTTTCACTCAACTGTGGTCAAAGGCTGTGAAAATCTTAAATGGAAAATTCCAGAAACAAACAGTTGACATTGCTTATACCCTTCTGGGCAGTCTGATGACATCTCTCTCTGCCCTGCTCTGTCCCATCCAAGATTTGAATCACCCCTTTCTCCAACACACCCTCCCTGGGGTCTTCATTGGCTCATCTGCATCAGATTGACAGCTGTGGTAACTCAGGACTTGTGTTCACGTGACCCTTATTGTATTTAATAATCATCACGAAGTACATGAGTAACGACACTGGAGATACTGATATGCCAAGGAGAAGGCGTAAATTCCTTTTGTAAATGAAAAAAAAATGTTTCATAAGGGAAGGAGGAAAAGGCATGTATGTTCTGGTGGCCAAGCGCCACAGTACAGCTCAATGTCTTGAGCGCCACCACGGTCATATAACCTTTATACTGTTTGTTACATACGTGTTCCTTCATAGTGTAGCTCATCTCTTACCTAATTCATAAGGAAACCTTTGTCATGGTGTGATGGCTAATCTTGGGTGTCAGCCTGACACTCCTGGGAAGAAGGAACCTCAGTCAAGAAACTGCCTCCATCAGAGTGGCCTTGTGGCATGTCTGTGGGACATTTTATTGATGGCTGATTGACATGGTAGGGCTCAGCTGACCCTGGGCAGTGCTACCTTTGGGCAGGTGTCCCTGGGGCTGTATAAAAGAAGTAGTTGATCCAGCCACAGGAAACAAGTCAGTAGGCAGTGCTCCTCCATGCGAGGCCTCTGCATCGGTTCCTGCACCAGAACCTGCCCTCGATCATGGACTGTAACCCACAAGATGCAATAAACCCTTTGCCCCCCCAAATTACTTTTGGTCTTGGTCATTATCACAGGAACAGAAAGCAAACTAGAGCATACTGGCTCTGTGTGTGTGTGCATGTGCTTGCGTGTGTGCGTGCGTGTGTGCCTATGTGTGTCGTGCATGTGTGTGTGTGCACACATCTGTGTGTGTGCATGTGTGCACATGCATATGTGTGCATATGCGTCTGTGTGCATATGTGCATGCGTGTATTGTTTGTATAGAAGATAATATAGTATATCTAATGTTCATTGTTAGTTGTCTCTTCATACAACTCTTAGGGGGTCTCACACCACATCCCCTGACAGTAGGGAAGAACCACAGTGGAGATTTTTTACCAGGAGAGTGTGCTGGAGAGAAGAGTAAGGCGGGGACAGGACTGAGAGGTATCTGATGGGTCTTGCAATTGGGAGTGGCAGTGAGGTGGACAGAAAAAAAACAGGAAAAGCAGCTTAATTTTTCTTTTTTAGAAAGTTGAGGAGGAAGCCTGAGATGGTGGCACACACCTTTAATGCCAGCAAAGGCAGAGGCAAGTGGATCTCTGAGTGTGTGGGGGCAGGGTTTTTTGTCAGGACTGCTGGCTCCCCAGTGATTGATACAGAGACTTTTTATTAATTATTAATGCTCGGCCGATAGCTTAGGCTCGTTACTAACTAGATCTTACAACTTAATTAACCCATATTTCCTATCTATGCTCTGTCACGTGGCAGTACCTTTTTTTCAGCACAGCATGGTTATCTCCTGCTTCCTCTGTGTCCGGCTGGTAACTCTGCCCTTTCTTCATTCCTGAGCTCTCTTTTCATCCGGAAGTCCCATCTAACCTCTCCCTGCCTGGCTGTTGGGCATTTAGCTCTTTACTAAATCAATGAGAGCAAAAAATCTTCACAGTGTATGAAAAGATTGTTCCACAGCAAGTGTGAGTCCCAGGGGAGTCAAGGCTACACAGAGAAACCCTGTCTTGAAAAACAAAACAACAACAACAGCAAAAGTTGGGGAGGCAGGGAAACAATGTAGAGTGAGCTACATGGGGACAATGGCAGCATGGAGAAGCTGGGACAGCAGGAAGAGCAGGTGTAGGCAGGAGGAAATAAGATGGAGGATTTCATTTTAGATAGATTGGGATTGTAACTCAGCTTCCAGGCAGGGCTGGAGGTCAGAAGAGAAACACATTTGGGATCATCAACCCGTTCATGATGTTTAATTATGGTGCTTGACAGACTGGCCCAGGGAGTGAGCGTAGGCGAGGAGGAGAGAAAGGACAAAGCCCAGGGATGTTCCAACTCTGGCAAGGAGAAGTGCATAGCAACCTGCAGAGACTGAGGGGTCAGGGAGGGAGGAGGAGAACCAGGAAGTAGCTGGTGTTCCGGAAGCTGGGAGAGAAGGTGATTCAAGGGGAAGGAAGAACCAGCTGTGGCATATCTTGCTGATGGGTACGAGGAGAACCAAGAGTTGACCAAGGAATGAGGACAAAATAAAGACTTTTTCTGGGCATGGTGTTGCGTACCTATCATCCCAGCATCTGGGGGCTGAGTTGGAGGTTCCTGCATTCAAGGCTAGCTAAGTGAGACTGTGCCTAAAGAAAAACCAAGGAGATCTTGGTGCACAACCGGCCTCGACCCGAATACATTGTGTTTGAATGGTTCCCATTTCTACATCATTCTCCAGTCCCCATGGCCAGTATTTCCATCCAAACCAAAGGTTCACTTTTCTTTGGCTTTCACTCTGGCTCAAACACCCCTCATGTAGCAGAGGGAATGTTCTTTGCAAACATATCATCGACTCTTAGCTAAAGTCTGTCGATTGTCATTGCTTTTAGAATGTAATTAAGAGGCCTCCACTGCTCTCCAGAGTCAGAGGATCTGGTCCTGCCTTCCCCTTGTCTGTTTCCCTGGGACTTGCTCAAGAAACACTACGTTCTTGCCCTGGAGGTTTGGTTTGTCTGAGAGGCTTTTCCTCCAAATTTCTAGTTGACTGGCTTGCTCTCGTCTTTCTGAGTTCTACCAATCATCACTACCCAAGGCAGGCTTTTTCTGCCTAATTCAGGCTCACCTGTCAATTGGTGTTTTATTTAACTTTTTGGGTTCTTGTATATTGTCTGTCTCCTTTATTAAACCATAAGCTTCCTGGAGAGCTTGGGATAACTTTGTTTCCCTCCCTCCCTCCCTCCTTCCCTCTTTCTTTCTTTCTTTCTTTCTTTCTTTCTTTCTTTCTTTCTTTCTTTCTTTCTTTCTTTCTTTCTCTCTTCATTGCTCCATCTCTAGGTGCTAGCCTGGGAACATAGTAAACAACTCCACAAATATTTGCTATTGCAGGAGTCCAAGGACTATATTATCTTGTATTCTCCCAACTTTGGAAACAGGTTTATTTATTTTTATAGTACATGTAAGAGTGTTTTGCCTGCATGTGTGTGATGTAGGTGGCACTCCAGCAGAGGCCTAAGGGGATCAACGGCAACTCGCTTTGAAGTGAGGGGTAAGGGAGGAGATGTGGTGGGGTATGAAGAGTCTGCAGGGGTCAGCCAGGCAGACGGAGAGGACCAGAGGACAGCAAGCATTGAGGAGGACCCGAGGCTGGAAAGGACCAAGCACTTTGAAGGAACAGAGAGAAACCCACTGGGCTCCAACATGGGAAGAGCAGGAGCAATGCTAGGAGATGACATCAGAGGGAGCCTTGGGCTTTGGAAGGCTGGAGAGGTTTTTTTCTGGTGAGGGATTGGCACTTCATAATTTTTTATTTGAAAATACTGCTTGGGTCATCATGTCCAAACAGAGCAAGAGTGGTAATGGGGAGCCGGTTATGAGCCCAGAGGGCAGGAGTTGCTTTAATAACACATTTGACAGATGGCTGTTCTTAAAATCAAAACTTTTTTCTTCTAACTATAAGAGTCTCCACAATCATAAAAATTTTACAGTACCGAAAATATAATTTTGACTGTACGAACAATGCTGTTACATAAAAGTGTGGTATATTTAAAAATATGCTTTTGTTATAAGCACTAGGTAGTCTGATTATACTGTGAGAATCTTTTTAGGGCATCCAGAATGTCTCCTAGCCATCATAGCCAACCAGCAGTATAAAAGATGTTAGCTTGTCATTCTTAAAGCTGCCTATGGTGGCCCATGTGTGCAGTTCTAGCCCTTGCAAAGCTGATGTAGGAGGGCTCCTCTGATTCTGGGCTCAGCCTGGACTACAATAATATGCTTCAGGCCACCCTGGGCTGCCCAGGCTATTTTTTGCTGTAGTATTATGTAAGCCATCTCTAATGAGCTGCATTCCTGAACTTCAGATTCTCTAAAAAGAAAAGAGAGAGAAGGAGAGGAAAAAAAAACCTCTCATTACGTAACCCTGATTGACTTAATTAAGCTGGTATTTTGCTTCTGTGAGTAACAAACCTGATGATCATCTCCTTTGTAAGGCTTGGATGAATACACAGTTTTATGCACAGAAATGGAGGATTCTGGGGGACAGGGTAGATTTCTTACATTTATTCCATCCAAGCACTGTAGAATTTCATGGGGCAGCAAGTGAAACACAAAATAAACAGAGAAGATCTTTCTTTTCTTTAACCCTGGGCTTTCTATTTACCACATTATTTATTGGTCTTTGTCGTTTATCGTGGGTTTATGTGTGGATTTTTCTACTCCCTCACCTCCCCCCCAAATCATTATCATTTGGTCCTTAAAGACAGGGATGCCTAATTCCCTTTACTCACCTGGGGACTCAATCAGCATCACTTAATTATCTTAATCAATCAGTATCTGTAGACATTGTTTCAAGAATGTGCATATAAGTAGCAACCAGTCTCTAGTTCTTTTATTGATTGATTGATTGATTGATGATTGTTTTTTGTTTTTCTAGACAGGTTTTCTCTGTGTAACTCCAGCTGTCCTGGAACTCACTCCGTAGACCAGCCTGGCCTCAAACTCACAGAGATCCACCTGCCTCTGCCTCCTGAGTGCTGGGATTAAAGGCGTGCACCACCACTGCCTGGTCAGTTTCCAGTTCTTGAGTTTAGACCGTTGCCTGCATCCCTCAGTTCATGCTGCCTTAACAAGATACTGCAGATGGAGTGGCAAGACATTCATTTTCAAAGAGTTCTGAAGGCTTCAGGTTCCAAGGTAGGACCTTTTCATGGCTGTTTGCCCAGCTTGGGAGAGTGCTTTGCCACCTCAGGCACCTTCCTCTGAAGAAGTCTGGAAGACAGCGAGCATGAATGAGCACACACTCTGCGAGTCTCTTCTGGAGAGGACATTAATTCCATCAGACCAGGATTCTGCCGCACGGCCACATTTAGTCTTAATTGCTTCCTCAGACATCTAGTTTCAAATCCAGCCGCCCTGGGGTCACGGCTTCACCAGTGTGTGTATGCATTCTGTTTGTAACACTGTCCCTAACTGGAAATTTAGAAGACGGGATTGGACAATTTGAAGGGGAGTTTGGAATTTTTTTTTTTTTTGAGATTGGGCTTCTCTGTGTAACAGTTCTAGCTGTCCTGGAACTCACTCTGACACCAGACTGGCCTCGAACTCACAGAAATCCTCCTGCCTCTGCCTCCGGAGTGCTGTGGGATTAAAGGCGTGTACCACCATCGCCCGACTGGATGTTTTCTTCTTCTTTTTTTTTTTTAATCCCAGAGGCACTCATAACATTTGAGAGAAAAAGAAAGAAATCAGTGTTAATGACCTAATAAAATTAGCAACGACTTACTACCCTGTTCATTTGTATTAAAAACCACTTTTATAATACTGATGGTTTGTTTCTGTTTTATGTGGTGGGAGGAAGCTAACCTTAAATGGTTCTGAGCTCTTCCTGGAAAAGAATAAAATAAACGCAAGAATTCCCCCAACCTACCTCCTCATTACCCCCCGGCACCATCCTTCCCTCTCCTTTTCCCTCCTTCTCTCCCTCTTTCCCTGTTCACTTCCTTTATACTCTTCTTGACGACTGTGATAGCTAGCGTGAGTTGCCAACTCCATGGGATCTAGGATTGCCTAGGAGACAAGTCTCGGGGCACACCTGTGAGGGTTTCTCCAGGTTAGGTTACCCTATCTGCGGTGGGGCATTGTCTTCATCAGCTTAACTGAGGTGGGAAGACTCACACACTGGGGTGGTCCCGTCCCCTGGATTAGCATCCCCGACTGTATAGAATGGAGACAGTGAGGTAAGCATGAATTCTTGGTGTGTGTGTTTGGCGCGGAGTTTGACGCGACCAGCTGCTTCAGCCTTTTTCCTCGACTTCCCCGCCATGATGGACTGTACCTTGACCTGTGAGGCAGAAGAAACTCTTTCTCCCTTAAGTTCTTTAGTTTGTCTGTTTTTATCACAGCAGCAGCAGAAGAAGCCAAGATACTCTACCTGTACAAGGTGTTCACTGCTCTTGAGGCAAGAAGTAAACACTATCGTGGAAGCCCTTGTCTGGGTGGATTTGTCTTAAATGTAATACTCAAAACAGTACGATTCCTAAGAGAAAATCTGGGTGACCTTGGGTTTGGCAATTACATTTTCTACATAACTCCAAGTACATGACCCATCAAAGAAGTAATCAATAAGCTTAACTTGATGAAAATTAAAGATTTCTGCTCCGTGAAACACTGTAAAGACTATGAGAGAATAGGCTGTAAACCTAATACTTGCAGAAGCCATATCTAGTAAAAAAAAAAAAAAAAACAAAAAAAACAAAAAACAAAAACTGTTGTCCATGATGTACAATGAATCTTAAACAGACCAATGGTAAGAAAAAAAACCTCCAGCTTGTTTTTAAAAATTGGCCGCATATCCAACAGACATCTCACAAAAGTGCGATGCACAGATGGAAAACAAACACAACAAGATGGTCCGCGTGCAACCGCATCCGGGAACTGCAGATTTGAACAACCGTGAGATCGCCTACGCACCGGCACCGACAACAAGGCTAAAATCCAGGACTCCTGTCAGCTCTGAGTGCCGAGGAAGGAGCAACAGAAGCTCCATGCTGGAGGGGATGCAGGACGGCAGCCGTAGCACCGTGACAAGTGATGGTTTCCCACAAAGCTAAGTACACCCGTAAGAAGGTGATCTAGTAATTGTGGCTCTTGGCATTGACCCAAAGGAAGATGAAATCTGCACAAAGCCCTCCATATGGATACTCATAACATCTCTCTCTCTCTCTCTCTCTCTCTCTCTCTCTCTCTCTCTCTCTGTGTGTGTGTGTGTGTGTGTGTGTGTGTGTGTGCATGCATGTGCATGCAGAGGCCAGGATTCAACCTTAGCTGTCCTTCATCAAGAGCTATCCTTTGTTTTTGAGACAGGGTCTCTCACTGGATCCCGGGGCTTACAAATTAGGATAGGCTACTGACCCGTGAATCCCAGGACTCCGGCCTCTGCTCTGCCAGCGCTGAGACTATAAGCATTGCCCCAGGCCCTGGCTGTTCTGGGACTCAGCTAAGGTCCTCATGCTAAGACAGTAAGCATTTTACTAACTGAGCTATGTCCCCAGCCCCAGATATGTACAGCAGCTTTATCTATAACTGTTAAAACTTGAAGGAGCAGCCGGGCGGTGGTGGCACATTCCTTTAGTCTCAGCACTCGGGAGGCAGAGGTAGGAGGACCTCTGAGTTCGAGGCCAGCCTGGTCTACAGAGCGAGTTCCAGGACAGGCTCCAAAGTTACGCAGAGAAACCCCGTCTCAGCAACACCACACAAGAAAATAAAAGGGGGAGAAAAACTTGTAAGCAGCCATAAGGTTAGCACAAAAATAAATGACTATATTATCAGCTCATGTAATATTAATCAGTATAAAATTAATCAGTATAAAAACAAACTGGTGATCCATGAAAAGACATAGAGGAACTTAGACACATATTTCTCTTTTTTAAAATTTATTTATTTCACATGCATTGGTGTTTTGCCTTCATATATGTCTGTGTGAGGGTGTTGGATCCCGTGGAACTGGAGTCACAGACAGTTGTGACCTGCCATGTGGGTGTTTGGAATCGAACCCTGGTCCTCTGGAAAAGCAGTCAAAGCTCTTAACCGCTGAGCCATCTCTCCAGCCCCTAGACACATATTTTTAAATGAAAGAAGGCAGGACGGTGGAACTTTGTAACAGTGCTGATATGCTGATATGATTTGTCAAAAGCCCCTCAGAAGGACACACCAAGAGTGAATCCTCCCAGAAACGATGGGCTGTGTCAGTTCTTGATGGTCAGTAGCCGTTTATCAGTTGTGACATGGTACGGTGGCAGAGGAGGAACTGAAACAAAAGCTATGTCAAGATTATTGTGGGAGGGGGCTGGAGAGATGGTGCAGTGATTAAGGGAGCTTCATGCTCTTGCAGAGCTCTTGGGTTCAGTTCTGAGCACCCAGTACAACCGCCTGCAGCTGCAGCTGCAGCTTCAGGTGGTCAGATGCCCTCTTTTGGCCTCCTTAGGTACTGCATGCACATGGCACCCATACCTGCGTTCAAGGCAAAAGCACTCACACATATTAAGGAAAAGGTAAATGTATGCAAGAAGTCAGTTTGCAGAGGGACACTGGCATCACCTAAGGAGCAGAGCATGCAAAGGAAATGCAAAAGAGGAGGGAGAGGCAGGAGCTAGAGAAGATCTCATACCATATAACTCTTTGCTCAGCTCACTTCCCTTCTTGGAAGCACATTCTCCTTAATTAATAATCCTTTATTAGTAATAAAAGTAATACTTTTCCTTAATTAATCATTTGTTTATTTCTAACCCACGCCTAACTTAAAAGGCAAGGCTTTTTCTCCATCTTCCGTTAGCCTCTGGGATTTTTTTTCCTGCCTAGCCTGTGCTATGTTCTTTTCTTTAATTCTGATGAAATTGTCTGTGGACTTCCTTCTGAGTCAGTTTCTAGGATGGTTCTTGAGACCAAAGAACCCCAAAAAGGGAACCTCAGTTTCCCCAGTTTTAGCATCAATATGGTGGTGGATACTGATAGGGGGCACAGCTTTGTTCATGCTCGAAAACCTAGTTTTTAAAAATGCATATGAAGGACTCCAGTCAACAGTGGGCACATGCTAGCTATAATAACGTTAGCTTTAATACAATAAACTAATTCTTAGACCTTAACAATATGGCACATTAGAGTCAGCACAAGGCAGGCTTTAAAGGGTCGCTCGCTAATTAATTGAGGCTGCCCGCCAACTCTGAAGTTGTTTTCCTTTACGATTCTTACAGTGCCACCACCCTGTTTAATATCTGGACCAAATACGCCCCCCGGCTGCCGTCTGACTATTACAACGAGAAGCTGCTGAAGGTTGGAGACAGCCTCTGTCAAATTAAAGTGAGTGGTTCGGAAGCAGAGCCAGGGTGAAACAAACTCCTTCGGCTGCTTAGGATTTATTTGGGTTGTTGCTTCTCCTGGTCTTCCTGTTTTGGAAATAAGATGCGAATGGATACAGTTGTAAGGAGCGACAGTAACAGTGATAACGGCTATGAAGTTCGCCTTTTCATTTTGTATTTGAAATTCTCCAGGGTGGTTGGTTTCTTTAGGAACCGGAGGCAAGCTGGGATGGGGGAGGGGCCGCTCAGCTCCATGAACAGAGGGTGTGGTAGGGGACGGCAGGAAGTGCTGAGTTGTCCGGTGTTCCTACCTTATACAAAGAGCCCAGACACCACTTCCTGTTGTTTTCACTGAGCTGGCCGCCTTGCCCAATCATCCCTCCTGGCTACTGGCCTGGCTGTCCAGTGTTCTGTTCTAATGACTTTTGTTTCTTATGAGTATCTTGCTGTCCTGTGTGTAGAATCTGTGTCATAAATACCCCGTTTCCTGCTCAGCATTATATTATGGTACAGCATGTATCATAATGTTCATTCTGCACGGGGTCTATGATTTTGACTGTCATTGACCTGAACTTGACTTGATAAGACCGTGCCACACAGCAGGGCTTTCAGTTCATGACCTTGTGAGTTTAACCCTGAGCTCTGGCTTAAGTCCAAGTATAGAAAGTTCTATTCAGCGTTGGGCAAGGAATTATTTTGTGCCCTGGGATTTTAGGGCAGGCCCAGGCAGTGTTAGTGTCTTCTCAATCTTTGGTTTCTCAGCTTGGTTTTCTTCCTGCATTTCTCCTTCTTGGGTATCCGTGTTCTTGGTCCAGGGCAAATTTACCAAATGGAGGATAAGACGTAGAAAGGGCTTCCATTCAGAAACACCATCAATACAAAAATACAAGTCTCACCTCAAAAGGGATCAGAGATAAGTTATCCTGAAGCCAAATATGAGCAGCCATGGCCCCGGAACACAGATCATATCATCTTAGATTACTTGTCCGATGTGGCTAACAGTTCCATGAAGTCTGTATAGTCACTTATGACTCTCTAGTTGTAAATCAAGACACTTTTCAAATCTATTGGTAGAAACATCAGGCAAACCCATCGTAGCAAAGTGGAAACATCTCTGCTGTAAGCCTCAGGTCCCATCTGATGACATATTTCGTCTTTTGGCTGGTGGCCACTCTGGCAGTCTGCTCAGTTAGCATATCCCAAGAGATTTCACCTGGGAGTCAAGTCATGAGGATCAAACTCAGAGACAGACAGGGATGCTTTAAAGGAGCTAAAGGGAAGCCCCAGACAGATTGTAATTAGACTCTGGATCTGCCACGTTCCAACCTCTCTGCACTCGCCCAACTCCTAAGCAACTATCAGCAGCCTTCCAGAAGGTTCTGTCTAAGGTGTATTTCTTTTCATCCACAGAACTAAGATACAGCTTCCTCTACCTAAATTAGAGAGAGCCTTAGCTGCACATGCATGTATCATGGCTCTTGCATACTTGAAAACACAAGGGTTTTGGGAAGTTCCAGTTCTGTGAAGTGGAGTGATGATTGACAGAATGCCCCCCCCCTTTTCTTTACTCTCGGTAGCCTGAGAGGTCAGCACCACCCGTGATAGATGCAGGTGTTAGGAACAGCCAATGAGTGTGGAGGATGTTGGTGGAGAGAGGAGGAAGCATGTTAGACACCCAGGGGGCGAGTTGATGAGGTAGCCAAGGATCCCCAGTGCTTCTGATGGGAAGGCCCAGGCAGGACACTTAAATGAGAGGAATCAGGAAAAGATCTATCTGCTTGTCACTGATGGGACAGTGGTCACTGTCAGTGTTTATAATCTTGAAGATGGATGAGTTATTATTGTCATCAACTTCTAGACTATTATTTGTATTTTGGTCCAGATAATCTTGTGAGATGCTGTTGTTCTGAGCCCCTTTGGATATATTGTACAAATCAAGGTAGAGTAGGAAAGATTCAAAATTAACTAGTGAGGAAGTAACAGACCGGCTGATGGAAATAAGAACCAAACAATGTTTGAAAATACAAATCCATGTTTGCTTGCAGATACCCCTGGAAGGGTTAGGAAGGGGAGTGGGTCAGAGCCAGGTCAGTGGCTTTTCCTGGCGACAGGGATGTAAAGGAGGAAGCTGAAGAAGGGTTGGAAAGCACTCAGCTGTACAGTGTTACTTATGTTACCTGCTGACACTTTCCAGGTCAACTGTCCCACGTGGGCAATGGAATCAAAACCCCTGAGCCCACGGGCCACCATGACCGATGATGTTGGATTTGAGAACTTACATTCTGAGTCTGTGAGATGCTGAGGGTGTCTCCACATTTCGAACAAACTGTCTCATCACCGTGGTCACAATGGTCCCATATCCCGGTGGGCCAGTTCTGAAAATTCAACACAGTAACACGTGTGTGTTGCACAGAGAAGGTCTGCCACATTAGGTGTGCTTGGACAATGGTGCTGGTCACTTGGTAGTCATAGGACTTGATGTGTAAAGAAGTGGACTCTAACGTACAAACGGTTAGCATTTATTTTTCAATCAAGTTACATCGAATCACTAGGAATCTCCGGAAGGAGGAGTAACCAGCCTTGATATGTTCAAGGAACTGTGGCTATGGCTCCATCTTAAGACACCATTTTGAAACCGTCACCAAGACCTCTTTTATTTTAGGAGTACAAGCTAGCCCTTCTGCAGTGCTATGGGAGGTACCTCCAGCAGTTCACGACCGACGTGGATGAGCATAAAGAAGATGTGAATCAGTTCAAAACTGTCTTTTTCCCCAAAGGCTTTGGGGATGAAACTGCGGGACTTACGGTGAGACGGGAGAAGTGGCTGGGAGGGCTGTGGCTTGTGACCAGTTGTGTGACTTGTGTCGCCTTTGGCTGACAGTGTCTAGATGCCATCCTGTGCCTGCAGCATCGGCTGTACCCTGTGAGTTGGCTGATCCATGTTTTGAGGGCGGGACAACACAGTGAATTTATTAAGCTCTGGTGCTTGCGTCAGTGTAAGCCTAGTGCATTCTGCAGGCAGCACTATTGCCATAATAGCTAGCACTTTTAGGTACATTAATTTATAAACAGAAAACATACTGAATCCTTAGAACGTGCTAGATAGATCTTATTACTGCTCTATCTTACAGATGGGAAAAACAAGGCTTATTATATAGGTATTGTAAAGAAGTGGTCCTTGAGCACAAACACGTATTTTTTTTATAAGAGATTTGAAGCTGTATTTTTTATTGTACAAGTGTTACCATAGTAACTGCTAGCATTAATTGACTCGTTGAGACCCCTGCAGCTTTATAACTGTGCTTGGGAACCTGGGAGATAAAGGAGTCCCGAATGAGAGGTGCAACACTGGCACTTTGACCCGCTCGAGATGCTCAGTGGCTGGCCTTGCTACCTCTCCTCCAAATACCCAAGGTGTCTTTATGGGGACAAAACCGCAAGCCAACGGCAAACAGAAAAACCATGCCAAAGCGAGCTTTCTGCCAGGTAACCTCTGAATGCACTCTGTTTATGAATTATCAGCTCACGGCCTCCTTCCTCCGTAAGAGGTGGAGCCGGTTTACCTTTTTACTGACAAAAGAAACAAGATTCCTCAAGGTTAAGAAGTCAGCCCAGGGGCTGGAGAGCCGACTCTGTAGCTAAGGGGGCTTGCTGCTCTGCCAGAGGATCTGAGTTTGGATCCCGGCACCCACATTCACAACAGCCTGCATCTCCAGGGTATCTGATGGCCTCTTCTGGACTCCGTGACCGTGGCAGACTCCTGAAGCATCCCTGATTTTGTCTGTGCCTGGAATGTTGCCTCTGCCAGGAGCCGAGGCTGTTTCGTCCCTCGAAACAGTGGTGGCCAATCAACATTAGCTGGAAGCATTATATAAATTGAAAGAATCATATCTGAGTTAATAAATAGGTTAAAATGCTCTTGACTGAGATTACAAATAGTGCTGAACGGTAATGAGATAATGGGTAATGGGATTGTGGTTCTCTTTTATTTGGGATTTTCTTTTGTCTACGCAAAGCTAATCTTAACTAAATGAATGCTCTAATGAGACCGATCTTATGTTTCTTTGCATACTCACCCATTAAACCAATTAATCATCTTAGCTTTTTTTTTTTTTTTACATTGGTGAGAAATGCCTTTTCTGAGTCCTGTAACCCTAGTTTATATTCATATATTTCCCATGTCTTTCAGTTTCATGCTTTGAGTAGCAAAAATATTTGCCAGTACGAGCTGGTCTGTGAAAGTGACGCCAACCTGCAGAACAAGGAGTCTGCGAGCCAGTGTCTGCGCATCTTGTGGTCCCTAAGGCTCATCATGCAGGTGGCCCTTCCCCAGGAGCACCTCTGCTGGGTCATCTTCAACGGTGAGCGCCAAGATGTCTTCCTTCCTGTCGTGTCTTCCCGACAGCTACTTAAATGCCAGCCTTGATGGTGACTTGATCATTTTGTGATTGAAAACACATTCATTTCTGTAATAGTATTATAATTGTATTATTTTAAAACATTGGGCTTGCATTTTAGTTTGTCCACACAAGTGGAGACTTTGGGTTTCTCACCAAAGGAAGGGGCAGTGGGTTTCAGGGACCTTAGTGGGTAAGTGGGGAAGACATGTGGTAGAGGTCTAGTGACCGCTATGGTAGCTCTTCCTAAGAATCATTTGCTTTATTAGCTCTCTCCTCAAAGACCCTAGCTAGTGGTTTTGGCTTTCTACATAGCGACATCCCTGCCCAGCTTGTTTTTAAGTGAGGATCTCTCTCTCTCTAGTCACAGACGCACACACACACACACGTGTCCACATACACACATTATAATATATATATGTAATACACATGTATGTAAAGAAACTAATCCTAGCTCTTAAAGTGTAACCTTTGCTTTTTTTATTTTATTGATGGTGCTAAGGATGAGTAATATCTAAACAAAAAAAATTAATAGTGGCAGTCTGTTTGATGTGCATAAGGCTGGGAAAGAATAATTCCAGTGAAAATATACTGTGTTTTCCCTCATCTCGTGGCAACTGAAAGTTTATCTCCTAACTGCTTACCTTACCCACCCCAAATTATGTGGTCACTGACTGAACTTCACACATTTGCTGCCAAAAATGAGGGTGACTTCGACAGGACTTTTGGGATCTGTGACTACTAAGCATTTGTGACTGTCATCAGCAGCATCCTTGACTCCCTTAGTGTTGAGGCATGCTGGGAGAGATGGGCAGGGCAGAGGCAGTGCTTCCATACCCAGGAGACAGTGAACGGCACTTGCAAGACTGGAGTTTCTTGCGGCGACATGGTATACACTGTTCTATGTCCCTTAAGATCAGAAATAGATGTGATGTAGTCACATAAACCCATAAGTCTAGTATTTGGAGGCTTAGGCAAGAAGATGGAGAGTTCAAGAACAGCCTAGCCTATATGACACTGACTGTCTCAAAGCAAGCCAACAAAAAAACAAAAAATAATTTATCAGATTTGTTCCTCTTTCCTCCTCCTCCTTCTCCTGTCTTTGGAAAAGAGATTAGAATTCTTTGTCCCTTTCCTGGTGTGAGCTTCGTGTTTATAAATATGGCTGAGCTCCAGACATTCTGTTTCCTGGATTTCTCGGTCAGTGCTATGTTGTGGAATCAGCCATGTTCCTGTATGGGAACTCATTAACTCTTCCTGCAACTCCCCGTGTATGTCCCTAGGTAAGGGCACTAAGTGTGCCCCAGATTTTCTATTTGCACAAACAATTCTATGGCGAATGTCTTTGCACATCTTGTTTTGGAGATCGAAGGGACAGTTCTCTGGGCTCCGTGTCCAGGAGTGGAGTTGCCGGGTGGTGGGAAACGCATATACTACACTTGGTTTCACTAATTAGCGGCCCTGTTTTAATAAAGTCACCTAAGACTTATCGAGTGCCTCCCACGAGCCCGGCATGGTCCTGGGTGCCTGAGAACAGGAGAAGGGAGCAGATGAATATTCTACTTATTCCTCCCACAGGGAGGTGGTGCATGGAACAGGTAGGTCAGGTGCTGCTCTGGCGCAAATACAGGTGAGAAGGCAGACAAGGAAGGAAACAGAGGCCAGGCTAAAGGAGGGCAGAGCATGTACGTAAAATGCTTGGGGGCAGTTGGACAAGGAGCTGAAGGAACTGGGTACATGAACCATCGGGACTATTTGGGGGAAAGTTGGTCCAACTTGGCCCTGACATTTAGGTTGTATTTTCAGCAGTCAGAACTACGCATTTAGTAACTTGGCAAAGTACATTTGACCTTTTCATGTAGACAGATTACCATTGGCTCCTTAAGACATTAATTAGTCTTGATTTCTTCTGAAAGATGTCAAATCTTCTCAAGTCACTCAACTAGTCTAGACTTTCAGAACATTTTGATAGTAGCCATCTTGGATGAAAAGGAAACCAGGATCAGGCTCAGTAAATTCAGAGGAGGGATTTGGCTCAGAGAAGAGAAGAAAGAGGAGGAAGAGGAGAGGAGGAAGAAGAGGAGAAGGAGGAAGAGGAGGAGGAGGAAGAAGAAGAGGAATAGGAGGGAAGGAGAAGGAGGGGAGGATGAGAAGGGGGAGAGGAAGAGGAAGAAGAGAAGGAGGAGAGGAGGAGGAGAGGAGAAGGGGGAGAGGAGGAGGAAAAAAAAGAGGAGGAGGGGGAGAGGAGAGGCTGACTTCTAAAATGTCCCTGAGTTCATAAAGATTCAGTCTATGTCCCATCCTGTACCATCTATTCTTGCTTGTGGCTTGTGGGAATAAGTGAGCCAGGCCAAAATCCTGAACTGTCATAGAAGAATTCCGATGTGGTCAGGATGAACTAGGGCTGGCAAGGTTACAGGCATGGTTTGAAACACAGATGGGCCTTTGTCATTCCCGAGGACAGCCCCCAACTGCTGACATGTTTTTCCAGGCTCCTGGCTTGAACCTGAGTCAGTGCTTTGTGGGCAGGCGTGTTCTTCCTGTGCACCTCCCTGCTTGGTGACTTTTCTGTTCTACAAGGAATCAGTCATAGAGTTATTTTCCCTCTGTGTGTATTTGTAGCGTATATATGTCTGTATGTGTAATGTATATGTGTTTACACATGTGTGTTGTGTATATGTATGTGCATGTGTGTGTAGTGTATGTGTGTACATGTGTAGTGTATGTATGTGTAATAAACATGTGGGTGCATGTGTGTATGTATATATGAGGGCACATGTGTGTCTAGTATATATGAATGTGCACATGTGTGTGAATGCCAGAGATTAGTGTCAGGGTGGCTTCTTCTACTGTCTTTTGAGACAGGGTTTTGTCACTGAACCTGGAGCTCACTGATTTAGCTAGATTGGCTGACTAGGTGAGTCCCTGGGTCTCACCTTTCTCCACCCTCCCCACACTGGGGTGACACGTGTATGCCACCACACCTAGCTAACTCAAGGCCTCATGCTTCCAAAGCCAGCACTTTACCCACCGAGCCACCTCCCTGGTTTTAAGAGCTGGATCTCAACACAGCCAAGTTGAGGAGCTTAGGACGCCTTTGAGTTCTAGCTGTGTGGCTTCCACCCTGGCGGGTCCTAACTGAAGACGGTAAGTATACATCATGGAGACTCAAGCTTCCAAGTCCTTGACTGCTAAGAACCGATTATTGTATTGTATACTGTGAAACATTTGGTGCTGTAAGGTTTTTGAACAGCATTCAGGGCCTTTGTCTCTGACCTGTGTCATGAACGTTTGTTGTGCTCACGGGCGTTTTAAAATCAAAGATTTTTTTTTTTTTGGAGCAGCTGCTTTTAGAGCTGAGTTTTGCTGGCTGTGAATTTTGGATCTGCTACCCTGAGGAAAACGGTTGGCCCACTTGTCATTTCAAGCCAAACCTTGAAAGGTTTGTGAGCTTTTGAGCATGTGTACAGCAGGAGAGTGCCCTCTACCTACAGACAGAGGGATGGTGATGCTCTCTGCCCTGCCCACTCTGCCAGCAGCGTGCTTTCTCTTGTAATAAATTGTCTGCCCCCCAAATCATAGTGAAGTGGTAGTTTTCATTAGACTGATTATAGGGCTCATCTTAACAGTGGGGTTAACTGAATATTAACTGAGGCAGGAAAGGGGTGCAGCTCCTCACCTGTGCCAAGTTTGCAGTTACCCTGAGCTTCCTCATTGAATAGTGTTCCACACCAATTAAATATGTACCCTAATACTATTCACAGATAAATCTTTCATTTCTCAACCATAAGGAAACCACAGGAAAAGAGGACATTTTAGTGTTAATAAAACCACAAGGTATATAAATTATTTGCTAAAATATTATTCTCTCCAGCATATTTTAAAACCCAAATTGCCATAAAATGAGGCTGAAAGATTGTGGTGTTAACATCTTTTAAAATATGCCCGTATCAGTTAATTCAATGATTCTGTACTTAAGTGGCAAGAAAAATGATAATGATTATCACTTTCTACCATTATCAAACCTTGTGAGAGGGCTTGTTTTGGGAACAACAGATCTAAGCCATAGAAATTGCAATTTACAGTCTCTATCTTTTGACTGTAAAAGATGCTAACAGTCTTTCTCTTCACTTAGGTAGCATTTACATTTACGCCATTTGCCGAAAACTGATGATCATAGGGCAAGCTTCCAAGGTATGAAATGTAATATGACACTTCTCTCTTAAGGCTTTCTTGATGCGGGATGTCTCTCTATTTGCTGTGAATATGTTTTATTACCATTGGTTAATAAAGAAGCTGATTTGGCCAATAGCCAGGTAGAATAAAGCCAAGAGGGGAAATCAGGGAGATGCCAGCAGTTGCCGGAGAAGCAAGATGCGAGGTAACAAGCCATGGGTCTTGTGGTAAAATATAGAATAATAGAAATGAGTTAATTTAAGTTGTAAGAGCTACTTAGTAATAAGTCGGAGCTAAACCGTTTGTAATTAATATTAAGCCTTAGAGTGGTTATTTGGGAATTGGAAGGCGGAAGAGAAACTTCCAGTTGCCTTTCTATACCATACATTGAATGCTTAGTTGAGCAAAGAGTATTTGGGGAATTATTTAACATTTAGTGACTATATGTGATAGAATGTATTGGTCTTGATTTTAATAGTAATCCTATAAAGTTAGGGCCACAAAGAATCAATGTAAAAAATGGGCATTATTAGCACTGACAGGAATATTCTAGTGTCTCCATGGGCCAGCACATTTGTCTCTCTTGATACTCGATCCTCTGGTTACTAGGAAAGGGGACTATCCTTCCTGGCTGGCCCAGGACATTCCTGTTTATGCTGTTTGTCCCACAGTAATCATGAAGAGTGTCCTCTTGTCCTCTGTCACTCTGGGAAGTGTCTTGGTTTGCAGGATAAACTGTTTATATTATGGAGTCCTGGGACTTTTTATTTAGGACTCACACGCAATCTGATTGAACAAACACCCAAACACTCTAACTCCTTCAGCTGAAGACAAGGGGACTTTTCAGTTATTATCATTATTTTTGTATGCATATACTGTGTGTATCTATGTTTGTGTGTTCACGTGTGTGCAAGTACCTGTGTCTATGTAGGCCATTGGAATATTTGGTATCACTCTTAGGCGTGCAGCCTATCTCCCTTGAGGTCTGGAGTTTACCATTAGAATAGACTAGCTAGCCAGCCTGCCTCAGGGATCCCCTGTCTCCACCTCACTGGTGTTAAGTAAGATAACAAACACAGCACTGTCATTCTGAGATTCCTGGAGGCAGGATCACCATTTTGAACTGAGGTCGAGGTAAGAGCCAGTGGCTGGCTGTTTTGCTTTTCTGACCTTCAGGTTGAACCCCAATTTCTATCTCTGAGCTTTTATTAATTGTGCTATAATATCTGGCGTTTCCCCATGGGTTCTAGGGAACCAAACTCCGGTACTCATGCAGTAAGAACTTTACTGACTGATTGAGCCATCTGCTAGGCCAGGAGACTATATCGTAGGACATTCTCACTGGCTAGGACGTACTCATCAGTGTTAACATGAGGAAGCTGACGACATGTCTATTGATTCCCCCACCATGTCGGTAGCACTTTTGTTGGCCGAAGACAGCTTTATTTTCTGTATTCATTTTCCAGGCATTTGAATGTAGGCCGGGAAGGGCAGCTATACTCCCATTGAGACCCTGCTGGAGATGCCGTTGGCACATGACACAGCGCTTCCTGGTGATAGCTTACTCAGTGTTCAAACGCGCTGGAAAGACATTGATTTCTTACATCTTTCCTCAACACTAGACATGCATCCTAGAGCTAACAATGCTTAAAAAACAGAAATGGAAGGCGTGGCATTGGCATGCTCAATGGCTCACCTTAATTCTACGTTCACTTTGTTTTGTTCCTCAAATGGAAAAAAGGACTGTCGCTGATAATGACTTGAATAAAGTCTGGGCCAGCATTTTGAGTCCAAATTAAATGGAAGCAAAGCCTCCCCACATTTAATAATAAGTTTCTCTGCAGACTCTACCGTTGATGTTACTGTTCATTCCAGTTGAGAGCCTAAAAAAGCATCTGTGTGTTTGTGTTGCACTTGCTGTATTAACAAATGCTGCTTCACAGATCCATCATGGCTCGGTCTGCTCGAGTGTCTGCTAGCCAAAGGGCACAGCTGTCTGTGTCAACATTTGGTTGTTGGTCTGTGTTCTTGTTAGCATTAAGAGAATTTTAAATTAACACGATGGTCATCTCAAAACAATTTATTTATAATCTATGCCAAACATCTCTTCTTCCCACTCATGTCACTTGAGTTTGTCTCTGAGAAACTACATGTGAAAGAGGACAGTTGAATGGTCCCAGACCTGTGGGAAGCAGGCAGGAATTTGAGGTTATTCAGCCGGCACTTGAAGATCAGCTTAATTCTCCCCATTTATTCAGGATGGAAAGCTTCAAGGGAATTAGTAATTAGTAAATCCCCAAATCTCTACATGGTAAATTGATTGCCGATCTGAGGCTACACACGGATAGCTCCCTTTGGTGGAGATAAGCCCTGGCCAGTCCACCACATTTGGAGTCTCCAGGCTCTAGAGAATTTTGATTTGGTAGAACTTGTCTGACTCTTTAGGATTATTATTATTTTTTTGGTGCGCGCGCGCGCGCACGTGTGTGTGTGTGTGTGTGTGTGTGTGTGTGTGTGTGTGTGTGTGTGTGTGTGGCTCCAGAAGTTGCCGTTCTCAGTCATTCTTCCCCTTGGTTCTGGCAGGTGAGCTCTAGTTGACCACCTCTCCGTTTCTCACGCCCGCTAGTGCTGGGGTGAAAGACACGTGCCCCTGTGCCTGGCTTTTTCAGGGTTGCTGGGAATGGAACTCAGGTCATTATGCTTGCCTGGCATTTTACCAAAGGAACTCTTCTCCCAGTCCCCGAGTTCACGTCTGTAAATGCATAAGACAGAAGTAGATTCTCTAGCTATTCTTTGATTGGCGTAAGCTTCCAGTTCTGTGGAACCCTGGCACTATGGCCACCCTTCATGGTTGCGGCATCCCTACTACGTTCTGGGTGCTGTGGAAGGGCTTTGCATGCATAGCCATACTCACCACAGTCTTCTGAGGTAGACATCATCAGTGCCACCACCACCAGAGGGTAGCATCGTCTCCGTCATCATCATCATCATCATCACCACCACCATCATCACCATCTGGACAAGAGCTCACCATACTGCTAAGTACTTTGGCGAATCTTCTCACGGAGTGCCCGTGCCAACACTTTAAGGAGGATATTGTTTTCACTCAACTTACAGACGGGGAGGCGGAGGCTGAGAAACCTGAGTTTGCTCACAATTCGGTTGGTAGTCTGAGGTGTGCTGAGGCCATTGCCACACTGTTCCACTGCACAACACCCTAAGAGCGATGCCTGTCCATTCTCTGAATGGCTCCTGCCCTTCCCATCTTATTCTGGTTTACCTACTCCGCTGGAGGAGCTGTGTGGGAGGGGCAGATCTTTTCCCCTAAAGGGATCCAAAAGACCAAGACTGATGAAGGGCTTTTCCTCGGATGGAAGCCACTTAATGTGTTCACCAGTATATGCTTCAGCATCACAGGAGTCATCTACCTGAGTCTGTTATTCCGAACAGTCAGGTGACACATTTGCTTTGGGTCACAGAATACATCTAGCATCCTCCGAGGCATTTAAAGCTGCAGTCTGGGACTAGCAAACGTTAAAGAATATGCTAGCCAAAGTATGGACGAACGCTTTACGTTTATAGGTCTTTCAGTAAAGTATTCGTCTTGCCCAGTATCAATCGCTCATGTAGTATTACGTAACTTGAAGTCAGCCTGGAGATGGCGCCTGACATAAGCGTTGATACACAAGGCTGCAGTGCCATCCTGTGGCCGAGATCATTTATTGTGCGTCTCTTCCTGCTGACACCTGAAGCTTGCTTTTGTGGGGACCACAGTTTTGGCTTTTTGAAGTTTTGTTTTTCTGGGAAGAAAATTATTGTGCTGTAGCCCATCCATTTTATTATGAGATATAATTAATTCTAGCCTTTAGGGGCAAGAGAAAAAAAATGCTACAAACCGAGTCTTTTTTTTTCTTTTTCCTTTTCCTCTTTCTTTCTTTCTTTCTTTCTTTCTTTCTTTCTTTCTTTCTTTCTTCCTTCCTTCCTTCCTTTTTTTTTTTTTTGTGAAATGGCTTTTCATTTCCAAACTCGAAAGCAGGTTTTACAGTAGGTTTTGGCTCTCTTCTCCCCTTTGCCAAGGCTTCGCTGTATGGTGGGAAGAATGCTATGCTTCGCATTTCAAAGACTTGAATTCCAGCCCCAGTTCGTCTCTCTCTTAGAAGCAGTTTACACTCTGTGAGTCAGATTAGGTTAGATTTAACTTAGGATGCCTTCTGGCAATATACGTTTTGCTTTTTTTCTTTAATTCCAACTCCTAAAGCCAAACTCGAGTATGATGTGCGTAACTGTGAGTGGAAGCTATTTTCATTTTGAAACATGAAATTTCCCATTGCAGAAGTCCTGAGGGATTTTGTAAAGGCATGCCGATATGAAGAGGTTATTTACACATGGTTTCACTCTATATTCTCTGAACCGCTTCGATCCAGAAATAGGGTTGTTGTGGAGTGAGTAGTGGGTGTGAGAAAACAGTTAGGAGGGTTCTGACGATGCTGGCAAAGTAAATAAACAACCATGGCAGCAGTCCCAAAAAGCACCAAGGCAACATGGGGCTGACTTGGCAATGACATTCAGAACTGGTTCTGGATCTTCTCACTGCGGTCACCAATGCACCCTAGAGCGAAGCCACTAGACAATACAGGACAAGGGAGATGAAGTTTGATGCCACTGGACACCAGCAGCCACGCGGGGCGAGGGAGACGAAGTTTGATGAGTTCTATGGAGGCCCGGCATAGCAGGGAGCCTAGGCCACTTGGGTATTCTCAGGTCCATGGAAGGCAGTGTTCGGAAGTGAGTTTTGAATTGTTTGGTACTTTTCCAGAAGATCTAACCAGGACCAAGGGCCGGGAGCATATCAAGGTGGATTTTAGTTTAGATGATGAAATCAATGTTGTCATTTAATTTTCATGTTGAAAATTGCCCTATGCTGCCATGGTATGTTCCTTGTTACTGGGGCAGGAGCTCTTGGTAGGGGGAGGATGTGGAATGCCCAGGGTTGGTGCCGGTGATGCTGATGGGGAGGAAGTGAGAGGGGCTTCCAGCCCTTCCCTTGATTGCTTGAAGTGTTTCCACAGCCTGCTGGTGAGCTTCCACTTTAGTGAGGGTCAGTTTGCTAGTCAACAAGTATTTACTGTGTGTCTACTGCTTGCCAGGTAAGATAGGGTTGCAGTGATGGGGAACACACAGGAGCTCCCTAATCTAGTGGGAGGAGCTTAAATTCCTGCCTGGGTTAGCAAAGATTTGCACATTGCTGTTAAAAGCTCATCTGCATCCAATAGTTCTTTCTCCTTTGGGATGGAAACTAAGCGGAGGTGGAAAATTCTGCTCTTTCCTCTTCTGAAGCACCAAAGATGGCAGCTGTGTCTGGCTCTCACCCCTGTCATTCTAAGTTTGATTATTAAACACCACATGAATCTGGTGGGTTTGCTCAGCGTTTACAAAGCCGTGGGGCCTTTTTGTCTCAAGGCGGGTCATGGATCCACTGGAGAAATTACCCTTTGGTTATGGAAGGCATATTTTCATACTGGGAGAGAGGTTTTGTTCCACCGCCCAAAGTTGTCATTGTTTGAGAATTGAGGTTGCTTGTCAGTTTTCCTGTGTTCAGTTCTGAGGGCGCCATTTCTAGAGTATATGCCGGCTAGTTTTATGTCAACTAGACACAGGCTGGAGTCATCTGAGAGAAGAGAACTTCAGTTGAGAAAATGTTTCCGTAAGATTGGGCTGTCGGAAAACCTCTAGGGCATTTTCTTAATTAATGATTGATATGGGAGGGTTCACACCATTTTGGGTGGGGCCAACCCTAGGTTCTATAAGAACCTAGGTCCTGGGTTCTATAAGAAAGCAGGCTGAGCAAGCCTTGGAGAGCAAGCCTGTAAGCAGCTCCCCTCCATGGCTTCTTCAGCTCCTGCCTCCTGGCTCCTGTCCTGACTTCCTTCAGTGATAAACTACAATGTGGAAGTGTAAGCCCAATAAACCCTTTCCTCCCCAGTTTGCTTTTGGTAGTGGTGTTCCATCACAGCAATAGAAACCCTAACGAGGACAAATACTGACAGCGTACCGAACACTACACCTAGGGGAATGTGTGCATTGGTTCTTTCTCCAGAACAGCCTGGCCAGGATGTGTTAACCTACCCTTGGTGCAGATGACAAGATGAGGTCTAGAAAGAGACAAATTGGGAGTGCAGCCTAAGTTTACCTGATTTCTGTCTGACTGTTTCTAATGAACATTGGAAGTCTGCAGTGATAAGCCCTTTCCACTTTGCCCATCCGCCAGAACCAAAATAACATACCCATGCCACAGACCAGCTAGCAACTCTGAGTAGCTCCTAGACTATAGTTCATACATGAAGCATGTTGCTGAAAATGAGCCTGGCTCAGAGGCCACTTAAGGAACTGTTCTAGAACAATAAGGACACTCTTAAACAGCTACTTTGAGATTTGGGGTTTTTTTTTCAACTTAAGAACAAACTTCAAGGCATGGAGAGATGGACCCTTGGTAAAGTACTTGCTTTACATACATGAAGACCTGCATTTGATCTCCAGAACCCATGTTTAAAAAACAGCCAGACACAGCTGCACACCTATAATCCCTGCATTGGGGAGGTGGAGACAGACAGATGCTAGGTCTAGCTGGCGAGCCAGTCCAGCTGAGTCAGTGAGGCCCAGGCTCAGTGAGAGATTGGGTCTCAAGAAATAAGATGGAGAGCAATTAGGTTGACACTCAATGTTGACTTTGGCTTCCACATGCAAACACATACATGTGCACACATACCAGCATAATATGCACGTGCACACACACGTAAAACACTACTAGTTTTCTTTGACCTGCTGTTTATGGTAACTTTGATAGGAGTAGCCAGCAATCTGCACTCATAGCTTAGACTTCGATGTTTCTAAATAATATCACTATGGATCGTGTGAGAGATGAGAATCCACCCAAACTGTGGTCTCCGCTTCCCTCCCCAGGCCTTAGAATACCTGCTGTGGGCCAGCATCTGCATGGAGTCCTCTGTCCCACTGCTGTCCGTCAGGTACCTGACCTGGAGAGCCACCCTTTACACTGCTGTCTGCCAGTGCCACTATGACTGCCAGGCCGGCATCCACGGGGAGGTGCGTGGCTTTCAAGTGGCTTCAGCATTTAAAATACAACGCATCAGACCCTCTCCCAGGTCTCAAAGGAACACAGCAGCCAGAGAATGGAAAAGAGGCAAAGCCGTGGAACTCCCGGTCTTATCTAAAGGCATCTGCTTGGTTATTCTGTTTCGTGGCTTTCTCGTTCTACTTCGTCCTCTCTCTTCTTAACTCTGGCTCTGTCATCTTGGCCTTCTTTGTTCCTTTTATTCCTTATGGTGTGTGTGTGTACATATGTGTGCGTATATATGTATGCGTATGTGTATATGTATTATGAATGTGTATATATATGTATGCGTGTGTACTTGCATGCATATGGGTATGCATATATATGTGTATGCATGTGTATATGTGTGTATACATATGCACATGTGTATGTGTGTGTGCATATATGTGTACATATGTGTATGTATATGTATGTATGTATGCGTGTGTATGTATATGTGGGGGGGGAGCAGGCACTACAGTGCACATGTGCAGGTCAGAGGACAACCTTGGGTGTTGGGCCTTACTTTTCACTTTGTTTCAAACACGGTCACTTGCCTGCTTGGCCTGTGAGCCTCCAGAGCGCTGCCTGCCTCTGCCTCCCGTGTTGTCATAGCAATGCTGTGATAGTACAGATGTGAGCTGCTGTGCCTGGCTTTACTTTGGTTCTGGGGATCCAAACTCGGGTCCTTCTGCTTGTGCAGCCCATGGACCCGCCTCCCCGCCCTCTTCACCCTCCTTCACTCTTAGTCTCTAGTTCCTTCCCTCAGTTTGTTCTCACACGGAAGCTCCTTCCCTGCGCAGCTCGAGACTCCACTGGTACCTATTATACACTTACCTTGACTTCCTGCGGCCTCCAGGCTTACTAGTTATATCTGGTCCCTTTTAGACCTAACATTTGACACACAACAAGCTCCCATTGATTGGCACAGACTCTCAGCATAAATTTAAAAGCATATTTCCTGCTGTACAAGGGACTCAGTTGTCAGTAAATGTAGCCTCTGAAAATAAGAAACCACACCTCTTTATCCTTGTCCCAGGATGCTTGCCCAGCCTGGTGAGAAGCCTGCTGCTTGGAGATCAATGTGCCCTTAGCCCCTGGGCTCGGAGCCTGGTGCAAGACACAGCTTTCATGGCTGTGCTCACATCTGCTCCTTATCTGTTCACAACTCAATAGACAGAATTTGGCCATTAATGGTTTCTTACATCTGTTTTCCCCAGCCTGGATTAATTCTCAACAATTAGGTGGTAGCTGTCCCTAGCTAGAGGAGCAGCCGAATTCAAACCTGCTAGACTATTTTTATGGCCCAAGAAAATTCTAAAAGCTGCTCACCAAATATATGTGTTTAACTCGAGTTCTCTAGGGGAGGCACAGCTTGCAACATGGCCACTGATCAGGGACCGAACACTGGTCATTCTCATGTTTTGATTCTTATTGGTGCTAGTGCCTACTGGAAAATTTATACATTTCTTAATTCTTTTTTTTTTTTTTTTTTTTTTTTTTTTTTTTTTTTTTTGGTTTTTCAAGACAAGGTTTCTCTGTAGCTTTGGAGCCTGTCCTGAAACTAGCTCTTGTAGACCAGGCTGGTCTCGAACTCACAGAGATCCGCCTGCCTCTGCCTACCGAATGCTGGGATTAAAGGCGTGCGCCACCACCGTCCAGCTACATTTCTTAATTCTAATGCTGCAACTGGCCTGGAACTTTCATTATTAAAAGCTATGAGTGAAGTATTTTAAAAAAATGGCAAAACCAATGACATGTAATTTTGGAAGCTCGATGTGCTAGCTGTTGCCTCTGGAGCCACCTGTGATGTAACCTTTTGCTACTGAACTCTTCTCAAGGGCTCTTGCGAACCCTTGCTATTGTCTCTAGAGAATCGTCACATGGTGAAACGGTTCCATGAGCTAGCCTGCCTTCTTCCTGCCTCGCCTTCAGGCTGCCCAGGACTCCTCTACAATGGGTATTGGAGATCTGAAAACGAATGCGATCTTTTAGAGACGCCACACTGTAGTGGTCAGCATGAGAGCAGTTGAAGAGATTATATCTTACGCTATCCTGGGAAGATTGAAATTTGAGAAGACCATCTCAGGATGGTGTACGTGTGTGCGTGTGCATGTGTGTGTGCATTCAAGCGTGAGCATGCTTGTAGGCATTATTAGCGGAGCAGTACTCTGTACAAAGGTTCCACATTTTGGCTTTCTTCTAAAAATTCTATAATTCATAAAGTTAATGTGTTTATTAACTTTAGATTTATAGAGCTTAATGGTGCTCATAGGAAATGATGGATTGGAGAGCTACTGTGTTATAGGAGTCAACAGCAGCCAGCAGTTTAATTCAGATTAAATCAAATGCCTCAGACATCAAAACACACCGTTTTTATACATTTTTAATCACCATTCTCCAACTTATTGTGAATTAAATTTGTTTTAATTGCCACACAGGCATTTGCTCGACGTGCATTAGCTAAAATTGACGAGTTAAGGCAACTGGAATTAATGAGTTCCTCCAAGTCTCAGGAGGACTCCCGAAGGCATTACAGAGAGGCCACGATAAAGGTATGAAAATTTCGTGGACCAGAAGAACTGTCCTGCGCAGCACTATTGATGGCGCGCGCAGTCTTGGTGGCTGGGACCTGCACCCTGTCATCTCTTCATGGATGATTCTTCTCTTGGAGACAGATGGCCGTGATGATCTTCAAAAGAGGAGTGTTCGAGTCCAGAAGAAAGAACAAAGCCATATTCAGACCGAAGATCAGAATTAACCTAAAGGAAGCTCAGAGCGTGAGTCTCCGAGACCTTCCCTAGACTACCATGTGCAGTATGCCTCCGCTGTTCCTTTGTATCTTTTACGCCTAGTTGCTAATGAGTGAATCCTGCCCTAGATTTTAGAGCAATGGAAGGTCTTTCCAACTGAGACACCGCCTCACAGCATCCATTTCTCCTTTTGTGCCTGACATCATCCCAGTTTTGCAACGCTAATGGGTGAGAGGCGGAAGATGAGCTCGGGAAAGGTTTGCATGAAAGACCTTTGCAAATGGACGGTCCTGGGTGGGTCTGCACGGACCCTTGCCTGGGCCACTTGGTGTTACCTTTGAGATTTCCTCATTAGCTTTAGGTCTACCATGGGGAGTACCATGAACTAGACTGTACGCTGGCACCAAACAACCCACACATCTCGAAAGGTTTAGAAATAATTTCCCATTGGAGTTAGGAGCCGACAGAGTCACCAGGGGGCCTGCTAACGAGCTGTTCATGATTAGGCCTGGGAGCAATTCTTATGATTTAGACATTGCTGGCTTCTCTGCTGGAGGATGACAGAGAGCTTAGGGAGCTATGATGCCCAGCACAGAAGTGACATCCTCCTCCAGTATCCTAACTAGTCACATGGCCGCTCCCAACCTCAGCATTAAATACTGTCTTAGGGGAGTGAAAGAGATACTCTTTGTGGGGTCCAACCCTTTCCTCCCATCCTTCTGTCCTCCCTTCTGTCTTTACTCTTCCCTGTTGCCTCTCTGAGTTCAGTGTCCTCTGGGCTCAATTCTCCTTCCCTGAAGCTCTTCTTCATCATCATAGATGGCCTCAGCTAGCTCTCCTCTGTGAGAGGCTATGCAGGGACTGGAAATGAAGGCGAGTTGGGGTAGGGGAGGAGCAGGTTCTGATAGAAGAGCCACAGGATTTCTGAACCTGGAAGGGAGCTTGGAAACCACCTGCTGTGGTGCTTTTCAACTCTACAGGAAGATACCAGGGCTCAGCCCCCCCCCCCCCCCCCCCCCCCCCCCCCCCCCCCCCCCCCCCCCCCGTCATGCCCTGCAGCACTGGAAGTTGAACCCAAGTCCAGGGCCATCTCATAGTGCCAACCCTAACTTCTCTCTCCTTAGAGCTTACACTATACAGGGCTGACCCCTTTCCCTTTTAAATTAATATTTGCAAATATTATCTCGTGCCCAGGGCTGACTATTTTGACTACTGATTCCGGAAGAGTTTAGATTACTTACCTTTAAACCCTAGCCCACACTGCTCCAGGCTCTCCAGTCGCTGAGGCTGGTAGCTTGCCCCCTGCGGGCTGTTTCTCCTTGAGCTGCTGGGGGACTAGCACCTGGCCTCCTTTAGTTGTAATGCTGCCCCCTGTGTGATAGGGTTTGTTTTCCCCTTCTTGTCAGCCTTTTCCCTTGTGGGAACCAAATTTAGAAGTCTGAACCTTCAGCGCTGCCATATTGAGCACCCAGTCAGGAGGTGTAGTTATTCTTTTAGCAGAATTAAATATATCCTCTGAAAATGTTTACATTTCTAAATAAAATTATATTAAAATTCAGTCATTTGGGTTTTTTTCTTTCTTTCTTTTTCTTTCTTTTTTTTTTTTTTCGAGACAGGGTTTCTCTGTGGCTTTGGAGCCTGTCCTAGAACTAGCTCTTGTAGACCTATAGGCTGAGAACAGGCCGTTTGTCAGAGGGAATAGTTTTAAACTATTTAAACACCTGGAGGTGAAGTCACTGAGTGGGAAGGAGGGCCTAGGCAGCTGCTTGCTTTTAATATGCAGCCGATCAAGTCTTCCATAGCGTTAATCACTGAACCCCTAGTTAGTGACACCTTAAAACAGCGCCTCAGATTTGAGTTCGAGGACATTCTGCATGAGAATCTCCTGCAGCATTTATCAATGCCGTGTGACCCAAACCCCTAGATTTTCTGGACATTTGGCCTTGCATCTAAAAGGGATTCCCCAAGTGACTGTCAGGCCAGCAAAGTTCGAATATCAGCTCCCTACGGCTGTCACCAAGGTGCCACAAAGTACGTGGAGACAATGCTACCTTGATAAATGAGCACAGTAAATAGTTTTCTTATGCCGCCGTGGAAACACTGGGCACATAAGAAATAGCAAAGTCATTGGTATCGCGACTTCCTTAAACGGTGTCTGAGGCGATGTAAGAGGCCTGCACGCAGCATCTCCCCGCCTCCTCCCTACGTCAGCTCTAACTTCCCTTTGGTTTTCTTTCTCCTATCTAGATGATATGGCCACGGACGGTCACGGAACGGTTCCTGGATGAGCTATTTGATAGCACCTCGGCCCGCTTTCTGGCTGTCTTGGAAGCTCTTTCTGACTCCAGCAGGCGAATCCTGCAAACTGGACCTCTGGTGACTGACGAGGTGGAGCTCCGTGATGTTGTCTCGGAACTGTTTATGGCTGGAAAAGAACTTTTGATACGTAAATAAAATGTTAATACTTTCTAGTGGACGCTGGCTGATCGCAAACACCTTCAGCATGATGGCCCATATATGAGAAATTAGTATCAAGTTTACAGATTCACCTTGAAGCCAGTGACCACGCTATAAATAATTCATTTTTAGGTTGCTTTTATTTTCTAAAATATGTCATTATCTTTGAGTAATGACGATTGCATTTCTTTCTTTTGGGCTTTACTCTCTTAATTTCCCCTCTTCATTTCCTGATTTATTGCACTGTCTGGAATCACCAGAAACACATGCTGATGTTGTCCCAATTTGGCCATAGGTGGAAAACTTTCAACATTTTACCAATAGTTCAGACATAAAGTGCTGTATATATTCTTTTTTTAAAAAAAATTCAGATGAAGAAAGTTTCTTTATTCCTAATTTTGTTAAGGTTTCTTTTGTTCTTGGAGATTGTTCATACCCTTTCATGCTGTGTATGCATGCGCGTGCGTGCGCGCATGTGCGTGCGTGCGTGCGTGCGCGTGTGCGCGAGCGCTCAGCCATGCCTGTGAAGATAAGGACTTCAGGTATCTTTCTCACTTTCTTTTTTTGAGTCAGGGTCACTGATTTTGTTAAACTGACTGGCCAGCTGCCCCAGGGATCCTCCTGTCTCAGCTTTCTTAGCTCCGGATCACAGCGTGCCTGCCATGCCTGGAGTTTTACACGGATAAACCGAACTCATACTCATGCGTGCGTGGCAAGCTCTCTATGGACCAAGCCATCTTTCCCAACCTCTTTCCATTCTCGTAGTGGTATCTGTTATGACAGAAATAATTATTTCTATTTCTATTTTATGTCTGAGTCTTCTGCCTGCATTTATGCCTGTGCTCCACTCGTGTGCCTGGTGCTGGTGGGGGCGCAGAGGGTGTCTGTCCCCCTGGAACTGGAATTACTGATGGTTGTAAGCCACTGTGTGGGTGCTGGCAATCAAGTCTGAGGTCTCTGGAAGAGCAGCCAGTACTTTTAATTGCTGAGCCATTTCTCCGGACCCCAGAAACTTTTAAATTTTAATGCAGTTCAGTTTGCCAATACATCCTTTAGAGTTGGTCCTTTATGTTTTGTGTTTAAGGAATCTCTGCTTTTTCGATGCCCCATGTTTCCTTCCCAATAAGTTCTAGTGTTTATTTTTTTAATTGATTTTTATTGAGCTCTACATTTTTCTCTGCTCCCCTCCCTGTCTCTCCCCCTCCACTTCAGCCCTCCCCCAAGGTCCCAATGCTCCCAATTTACTCAGGAGATCTTGTCTTTTTCTACTCCCCATGTAGATTAGATCTCTGTAAGTCTCTCTTAGTGTCCTCATTGTTGTCTAAGTTCTCTGGGATTGTGGTTTGTAGGCTGGTTCTCTGGGATTGTGGTTTGTAGGCTGGTTTTCTTTGCTTTATGCTTAAAAACCACCTATGAGTGAGTACATGTCTTTCTGTGAGTGTGGCTACCTCACTCAAAATAATGTTTTCTAGCTCCATCCATTTTCCTGCAAAATTCAAGCTGTCGTTATTTTTTTTCTGCTGTGTAGTACTCCATTGTGTAAATGTACCACATTTTCCTTATCCATTCTTCAGTCGAGGGGCATTTAGGTTGTTTCCAGGTTCTGGCTATGACAAACGTGTTCATTTATTTATTTATTTTTTTGCCTAAGGTCCACATTGACACTGTTTCCGCTGGTCTGGGTAGAGCTCACCACTTGCTCGCTCACGTGGCTGTCTAGTTGACGTAGCACCATTTTTGAAGACAGCTTCCTTTCCCCGCTGACATCCTCACCCTAAACTTGGAGCTTCTGTGTACCCCGTTTCCTCACTCAGCAGCGTCCTGCCGTGAGGTGTCCGGTTGATGCGCATCAACTGTCCACTCTTATTATTGCTGGGTGGTGTTTTGTGGCCCAGTGCACCACGGTTTTTAACCGTTTGACATGGAGAGGTATTTGGGTTGTCTCCAGTTTGGAGCTGTTAGGAATAAAACTGCTGTGAATTTGGAGCTGTTATTTGAAAATAATGTAGCACTTCTATGGTCTAATTGTCCATTCCTATCACAAATGCACATTTAGTTTTGGAAGAGATTGCTGTCATTCTCTCCAGGTTTGCTGTGCCATTTACTATTCCAACCTGCTGTGCGTGAAGGATGCAATCTCATAGCAACACTGACAGCGTTGGCGCTGCCACTACTTTTTTTATTTTAGTTATTCTTATAGGTGGGTAACGGTATCTCCTTGTGTCTTTAGTTTGCAGTTTTCCTAATGGCTAAAGATGCTGTACAGCTCTTCTCCTGCCATCTTCAATCCTTTTCCTCTTTGCCCCCTTCCTAAATACACCACCGATTCTCATCTGGTCTGCATAGAACCTCTGATTACCTCCTTTCTAAGACAACCAATAGTTTTATGAACGTGCACTTCTCATGGTTACATCCTAATTTTGGTTGCATCTGTCTAATTTATTTCTTTTGGCTCAAAGTTGAAACATTGAGGACTTTAAGCACCAAGACAATAGATACAAAGTCTTACTTTTTACGACTTGTTTATTTTAGCATCTGCATACTGTATCTCCATGTCTTGGCCACAGGCTTTCTGTGAGGGAGTTTAATGTTAGTTAAACCTCGTCGTTTTATAGATTTTATGCTTTTATCTTTCTTATGTTATTCTTATGTTTGATCACAATGGGTCCAGTGTTACAGGAGGAATTTCGAGCTCTTGTCTTGTATTTTTCTTTATAAATTTCCTATTACTTTTCATTCCTTCTCTGTATCTACCTTTCTTTCTTCAGAACAAATGTCAAGATGTTTTAGTCATCACCAACCTCCCATCTTATTTTTTCCCCTCTTTTTGTACCATGTTATTACTTCTGAGAGCGCTTCTTAATGTGAATTTCCAAGTCTCTCATTTTTGCTTTATTTTTCTGTTCTGGCATTCTGTCCACCGACTGCATTTCCAGTCTCAGCACTGGTAGACTCAAGATACATCTCTACTTATTCCTTCCTCACTTCATGCTTCTGAGCTCCTCTCGCTTCTGAGAGAACACCTGTGCCTAAGCTCTCATTCTCTCCGTTCTATATTTCTTCTTCCTGCGGTAAAGGATGCTTACTTTGTGGGTTTTCTTGGAGAATACTTGCATATTTAATTTTCTTTCCACATGAACTTACCTTATATGCCGCACTCAGCTGACTTTTTTTTTTTTCTTCAAGACAGGGTTTCTCTGTGTTGCCGTGCCTGTCCTGGAACTTACTCTGTAGGCCAGACTGACTTCAAACTCATAGACATCTGTCTGCTTCTGCCTCTGCCTCCTGAGTGCTGGGATTAAAGGCGTGTGTCGTCATCACCTGGTAGTAGCCAGTTAATTTGGCTCTGATTTCTACCTAGGAGGAGACATAGGAAGCCAGATGTTAGCTTGTGTAACTTTAGATTATGTGTGTGTCTACCTGAAGGCAGTGAGCCTCTAATCCTGCACTTTAATGAAGGCCTCATGCTCAGAGTATTTTATATAAAAAAATCTGTTTTCAATTAAAAAATTTCTCAAGTGATAGTGACGTTGCTGTGCAGAGACACCATGACCACAGCAGCTCTTGTAAAGGAAAGCATTTAACTGAGACTGGCTTACAGTTTCAGAGGTTCAGTCCATTATCATCGTAGTGGGGAACAAGGCAGCGCGCAGGCAGACATGGTGCTGGAGAAGGAGCCAAGCATTCTTCATCTTGATCTGTAGGCAGTCAAAGGAAACTGTGTACCGCACTGGTTGTAGCTTGAGTATCTGAGACCTCAAAGCCCACCCCACAGGGACACACTTCCTCAACAAAGCCACGCCTACTCCAACAAGGCCACACCTCCTAATAGTGCCACTCTTCATGGGCCAAACACTCAAACCCTGAGTATATAGGGGCCGTTCCTATTCAAATGCCCACAGTGAGAATTTCTTTGATCTCATCCACTCAGATTCTAAAACTTACCTCATCTGCACGTACTCTGTACACAGCTTTCATTGAAAAGGGAGGACTATGTTTCCACTCCTTCATGAAGTCAAATTCTTCCAAGCACTCCCTGTATCCTGGATCCTCTTTTGTCTTCTTCCCTGGGTGTCTGTGAGATGGTCAGACATGCCAAGAGAATTGCTATGTCCACTGCTCTCGAGTCTTTCCTCCTGCTTATGCCAGGCAGCCTCTGTCCCTCCCATGTTACTGAAAAACTCACAGATGGTCTCCTTTTTGCTCAGTGGAAGCTCACTCCTCAATGCTTCGCTCCCATACTGTTCTGCAGGTTCTGTAGTTCTAGCTCCTGCCAACTCTCTCTTTCGCTAAACACTCTCCTTGGCAGCCTTCTCTCTCTGCCTTTACTTATTTAATGATGCTCCTTAGCGTGCTCATAGCTGATCCTGCTGACTGCTGTGAATATATATGGCTACTGATGACCCTAAAAGCCACCCTCCCTTCTCTAGGTCTTGTTCCTAATGTCCAGTTGCCCACGAGGCTAATTCACCTTGGAAGTTCTTTATATTCTATACTCCTTCTACTCCTCTGCTTTAAGAAAAAGATTTGTTTATTTTTATTTCATGTGTATGGGTGTTTTGCCTGAATGAATGTGAATGTACCATGTATGTGCCTGGTGCCCTGTGCCCTGATGTCT
The DNA here is from genome assembly GCA_004026605.1 of Ondatra zibethicus. Classification (NCBI taxonomy): domain Eukaryota; kingdom Metazoa; phylum Chordata; class Mammalia; order Rodentia; family Cricetidae; genus Ondatra; species Ondatra zibethicus. The sequence goes on from PVIU01012273.1 coordinate 46,027, forward strand.
ACAGAGGCCAGAAGAAGCCATTGGATTTCCTGGAACTTGGATGATAGACACCTGTGAGCTGCTATGTGGGCGCTGGCAACCAATCTGGGTCCTCTGTGAGAAGAGCAAGTGTTCTCAACGCCTGGGCATCTCTCCAGACTGCCATGCTCTTTCTTCTGAGTGGCTTTAGGAAATGTTAGATGTCCTTACTATTTGTCTCCATAGCACTGTGCATTTGCCCACTTAGGTTTCTTATTTGGCCCACTACCCTGCAAAGTCAGTGACAATGAGGCTGGGGACTGAGACCATTTCTTATCATTGTTTTCCTAGAGTCTGATCATGTCTGATGGCTAATGTCTAATAAATGTCTCTTTGCATGAATGGCATCCAGACACTCCTCTCTCCTTTTCTAGTTTCAAATGTTGGAACAAATGGGAAACTTGATTTCCCCAAAACGTTTCTCCTGGAGCATGTGGTCGAAAGGAAAAATATCATTTCCGTGCGCGCTGCTGTGAAATTTGCAAAACTGGCATTCACTTACGAAGAATGGGGGTTATTTGAATCCCTAGCTGCGCAGCTCATCCACTTTCTCCAGGTAACACGGGCAAAACTCTTCATGTGTTTTTCCATTCTGTTGAAATGGCGTTGACTTGCTAATTACCTTGCGGGATCCACTCTTCTCAGAAACAGGAGAGCCCTGAGTTAAAGAAGGCCCAGAAGGATCTCATTCTTCTGCTTGCAGTAGAGCCGCTGATCAATATAAAGAAAAACAAAGGCCTGATCTTCCCTCTGGACAATGATAAGGAGGGACAGTCAATTCATATTTATCTAAAGCATATTGCTTGTCACGGTGAGTATTTCATGTTCAAGGCCTAAAGACCAGGGGTGTGCCTGGTGCCTGAGCATCTGGCCGCGGTGACTGTGTGGTTGGGAGCAGTGGAGTTGGAGTGTGGGAGGTCAGAAACAGCTGGGTGACAGGCCATGTGGTTCCTAGTCACATGAGGACATGCTGTGACTCTGGAACCGCTTTTGACACAAGAAGGAAGTCCTTTGTAGGTGTTAGAGTCAATGGGAGATGAGCAGGGCTGCTGGGCGAAGAAAGGGTAAAGGGGGATGGGTCGGGCTGAGCGAAGAGAAAGTTTGGTTGTGTCCTTCTCTCCAACATCCAGCATTTTCCATTCTAGGGCATCAATGACTTAAGCACCATCGTCTGCATAATTTATCATCTAGTCTGCTTTTTTTTGTTGTTTTTTTTTTGGGGGGGGGTTGGTTTTTCGAGACAGGGTTTTTCTGTAGCTTTGGAGCCTGTCCTGGAACTAGCTCTTGTAGACCAGGCTGGACTCGAACTCACAGAGATCCGCCTGCCTCTGCCTCCCAAGTGCTGGGAGCCTGCTTTTAGATCAGTGAAATTCATTTTATTTCGTGTGCCTATGTTTTCCATGTTCTTTTAGGCACTTGCAGTAAATTATTTGTATCCATAGTGATAGATTTCCTTCTTCTATTGGTACCGGAATAAATACTTTTACACTTTTCTTCAACTGCCACATTTTTAGAGTATTCTAGTATTGCAAGCCCCTTCAATTTCCCTTTGGACATAGTTGACATACATATTGTGGATTAATAATCAAAACACTAGTCTATTTCATTGAATTCCAGCTCCTGAGAATAATTTTCAAATGGAAGCATCTTAAATAGCTTATTGGCATGCTAAACGGTCCAGCCGCCATGTGTGCCGTTTCTGTAAAACTTGGTGTTTTGTACTTGGCACTTCACAGTTGCTATCCTGCCCTCATCTTCCTCTGCCTTTCACCTGCAGAGTCTTGTGTGAGGAGCTGCGGATACTCAGAAGACATTTTCAATTTGGCAGCCATTCTTCATTTCTGTGTCTGTGTCCCTTCCCAGGTGAGGTAACTCTTTTAAGTAAGTTGTGACAGTGTGGAATGAAAATACCTTTTAATAGTCTGGTCTAGCTGGAGGCCGGGTTTAAAACATGGCAGGATCTGCTCGTCAGGATGCTTCTTTGAGCTGGTGGCTGACTTGAAAGTCTCAGTTTCTTTCCATTGCCATCACTTTGGGTGTCAATCTGCTCCTTTGGGGAAATATCCGAGGCTGGCTGTATTTCATCCAATGAGCAGGGAACCGGGCAGTGGTTCTGGGGAAGAGTGGATGTGTTTTGTGCAGTATGGCCACAGTGCCTTTCAGCCCAAGGTGGCAATGCCTGCTTCTTGTCCCTTTTCGCATAGTGGCCAGAATTTAGAAATGGCCCACGTGCATTGGGTAAAACCAGTGTCTCAGGCCTGCCCCAGTTCCCAGTTTTGGATTTGAAAAGAGGGACTTACTGCTCCCAGGCTCCAGTGAACGTAAGATCTTGATGTGCTGTTCTTCCCGGTGCTGGGAATCCAGGAGTGACACAGTGTGGCTCTCTCGCTCTCTCTCTCTCTCTCTCTCTCTCTCCCTCCCCCCCCCCCCCCTCTCTCTGTCCTCTCTCTTTCTCCCCCCTCTTTCTCTCTCTCTCTCCCTCTCTCTTCTTCTCCCCCCGCCCCCAGGGCAGGGAGGGATTGACCCTAGGGTCTGACTTGACATGTACTCTACCACTGAGCTGCACCGTCCCTGGTCTTCTATCACTACTTTAAAATTTGGATTCCAGGGTCCCCAGGGTGTCTCTGAGATTCCCTGGAAGGCAGTTTTGAGCAGTGGTACCCTAATTTGTTTTCATTACTTTTGTATAGAATATTGGAAGAGTCATGACGTTTCATTTGAAACTTGGGTTCATGGTTATGAAAAGCAGAAACTCATTGTAAAGTTTTGCATTATTCTTTTCCTAGGTAGATGAAACAGAATAGGGGATTAAAATATGCTTTACTCTTATGGTATTTCTGTTTCTTCTGAATTTATCAGAGTATCTTGGAACTTGTGGTAGATTTTTTTCCCTCTCGGTGCCTAGATAGACCATAGGGCTGCATGTAGCTCTATCCCGGAGCTACCTCCCCATTCCGGCTTTTCCTTTTGATTTTGAGAGAAAATGTCATTAAGTTGCCCAGGCTGGCTTTGGAGCTGAGGTCCTCTGTCTCAGCCTCATGAGTAGTGACTAGCTGGGATTATAGGCCTGTATCAGCGGACCCAGCCAGGTATTTCATTTTGAAAGACAGGCAGAAAGCATAATGATTACAATCAGTGAACTTAACAAGAAAGAAAAATCAAGGCTTAAAGGGCAAAGACCTTCCGCTCATGCATTTAAAAAGAATACATGCTATGTCTTAGTTCAACTCAATTTGACTCCAGTCCAAACACATTTACCAGTGTCTGGTATCTGCTCAGTTCCGTGTGCTGCAGGGAGGTGTGACACACACCAAACTAAATCTCGGAGCGTCCAGAGGGCCCCACATTTGCTTTATTTTAGTCATAAACTTCATTTACCTCCCAGTTCAGCTATAATGAGTCCCCTTTTCTTCTGAAAAGAGCTAACTAATTAGTTGATAGGCCTGTCCTGGGCAATGTGTTGATGCCTACATGGGGATCTGCTCAGTTCTGCTCAGTTTCTCTCCACCCTCCTCTGTCCCTGCTCCATCTCCCACCCTCTGGATTTTCTCCCCATCCCCTCTCCCCATCTTCCTCAGCAGCTTGTACCTCTTCCCCACTCCCTCTCTCTACCCTACCCTGCATTCTCTCCCCCTCCCTCTCGCCACCCTCCTCTGCATTCTCTCCTCATTCCCATCATGTGCTCTTCCTGCTCCTGGTACCACTTTACCCTTTACTTCTCCAGCTCTTTATTACTTTGATAGAAGAAGTTTAGAAAGAGGAAAGTATCCTTTGCCAGATTGGAGAGGACTCTTTGGTTAGCAGACTTGGATGAAAATGTTTCGGATTTTATTTTATTTTTTTTTAGAGCCGAATCAGTTCACAGAGTGCTAGGTGAATCTCAGGGAGCCTGTCTGCTTAGGCGCGACTCCTTCTCACCTGTGACTTCCTGGTCACTTATCTGTGGGGAAACCCCGTGGGTTCTCTCTGGCTGTTAACGGTGGTGACATGAAGGCACTGGCCTTAGCGCACTGATCTATGAGGGGTGGACGATCTGGAACACGTGAAGCTTACAGGAGTGGGTGTGCCTGACACACAGGGAACCTTATGGACATCCGTCTTCTTCCTCTTACTGACAAGCTCATCATCTTCGTTTTTAGGGTGTGCAGCCTGACAAGGATATCGTTGTGGACATCATAACGTTCTTATGGCAGAAATGCAAGCTAGGAATCCAAAGGATCAGCATGTCCAAAGGCGACTTGGCAAAATATTCCCACAAGATCAGCACTAGCAAAGTACTCCCTTTTCTTTAATGAGAATGTTTGTATCTTTATTTTTTAAACTCGAGTTGAGTCCACATTTCCAGTCCAGGCCTCCCCTCTGTTCTGCCCCCGACGCCCCATCCTTTCCGGATGTGTGAGGTGGAAAAGCTGTTCTTTTTGTGCTTACTCAGCCCTTCCTGGGGTGTGTGCTGCCGGCCGGGCCCTGGCCCAGTTTGGTTTCAGAGAGTGGAAAACGGTTTCATTTTTAAAGGAAGGAACACATACAAGTCTAGGCCGTGTGCACTTGGGTGGCAGTCATCAAGAAGAGTGATAGTAAGATGGAAGCACCAGGGTGCTTTCCTTCCATTGATAATATCTATTAGCTGCTCCTTGGTAATATTTACTGCTTAGCAGAGCTGTTTTCCGCATTGGAAAGAGAAAGTGGGGGATTTGAGCATCATAAAACTGGGGACTTAGATAAAATAGTCATAAATGTTTAATTTCTAGTGTGCCTGAACTTCCTACAAACTATTGTACTGATCCAACATTTTGGTCATGTTCTCTATTAAGTGATGATTTGGGTAGATAAATACTGGTCCATCGTAGCTCTGAGAGAATCCTGGCCGGCTATGCTTTGGGGATATAGTCCCAAAAGTCAATTTCTGAGCACCTAGAGTGGGGGCCAGAAGTACCTGCCCACTTAGCTGACCTTGTACTTTGAGAATATAGTGAATATTGATGATACAGAAAAATAACCTCGTAAAGTTTCCATGGTAGCTACAGGCATGCACATTATAAGCAGGTGAATATTTATGCATATTTGTAAACACATCCATTGTTAAATATTTTATTAAAGTCACTTTATGTTGTTTATGATTGAGATACATTAATAAGGAGGCCTTGGTTGTGGTCAGGGCAGGATCAAAGGAGAACTAAAATTGGAAAACTTTGCCTCTTCATACAGTATCCTTCTTATTAATTTTGATTAGCATTTTCTTTCCGCAGTGGGTTTATCTCCTGTGGCAGATAAGTGAAGTGATTCACTGCTACCAGCTGGAAGATTTGGACATTGTGATGGTGGCAGAGATCACGTTACGATTAAGTGAAATATTAGAGTCTTTGGGAAGCCCGAAAAGAACATTCAGAAAATCTGCAGGTAAATGATGGATGAAATGCACGGTGAGATTGTTAGCATATGCACAGACAAATTAATGATGTAGACGTACATTAGAATTCAGAGTAACTGCCAGTAGCAGTTTTACCGCTGCTGCCCTTCAGGGCAGTGGCATGGCGCCTGGTCTCCCTCTTCAGAATTTTCATAGTATCCGACAGGATAAGTAGGATTTGTTTTTGTTTTTAATGAGTTGAGGTCTCAGGTAGCCCAGGCTGGCCTTGAACTCACTGTGTAGCAAAGGCTGCACTCGAATTGCGGATCCTTCCCCTCTACCCCAGGTATTGGGCTTGCAAACCTGTGTGACCATTTCTGGCTCATTTTCCTGCCTTTCTGCATTCCGTGATTCCTTTTCCAAGCTCCTTGCCTTATACTTACTATTTTATTATCTTCTTAGTTTACGAGTATAAAACATACTTTCTATTTTTTATCTGCAGCCAAGAGACATTTTCTAGATTATCTGAAAGCAGAAAACCAAAATGGCCCCATCCTCAAAAGTCTGCTTCTTACTCAATTTCATTGTTTCATGCATGAGTTACTTTTGAAAGATAATTATTTTACACTGTTTGTTCATAACCAGGCTAAATACAGCCTAAGGTGTTTATTCTTTGTTCATATATTTCCATCAGTATTGGATATGGCTTATTTGTGAATTAATATGTTGTTTAGTTGGAATCCATTAAATATATTTAAAAAATAGGAAGTGTAGTGTTGCCTTAAAATACTTATAATTTATACCCCTCTAGTTTGGGCGTCTCTGGTATTTGTCCATAGGGCTGGGCCACTTTTTTAAAGGACTTTATAGGAACAGAGGGATGAGCAATGACCACACTCATTTGAGAAGCACAATTCTTGAGGTTTTTTTTTAAAGATTATTTTATATAAGTAAAACTTTTAAGTATACAAAAGAAACATTTTGATATCCTGTCAAATCATGATGATGAGTCATTTCTAATATTATTAATTTAAAAGACCACTGGTTTAGCAGAATCACTCCTGTATTTCACTTTGGTATTTGCTTCTGTCCTGCTCTCTCTTTTCCTCATCTTTTTCTTTTTTTTATCACATCCTTTCTTTTTCAGATTCATCTGCAAAAAAGGGGCCTGAGGAGTTCCCTGGGACTCCAAAAGGGATCCCAGAAATCCTTCCAATATTAAAGGTACTGATTGCAGTATTATTATATTATGGAAATTATAATAGGAACCTAGGCAGTCTTCATGTGTGAGTCTGTGTGTGCGTTGACATTGGGGAGAGTTTAATAATATACAAAACAAAAATATGCAGCTTTACTGTCTTGATATTCTGTGCTGTTTTCCTATGCCCTCATGCCTTCTTTCAGTCTACCTCATATATGTATATGATATACATATATGACTTTTGAAATATATATATTTGACTTTTGAGACAGGGTTTCTCTGTATAAAATCTCCGGCTGTTCACGAATTCATCTTGTAGACCAGGCTGGCCTCAAACTCACAGAGGTCCTGCCTCTGCCTCCGGAGTGCTGGGATTAAAGGCATGTGCCACCACCGCCCAGCTCATATTTATAACATGCAGCATTCTATTGCTTTGTAATACCATTCTGACAGCACTTGCCCTGTTGGTTGCTGTTAGCCATCCTCACTGCTAACCTTCTGGAAACCTCTGAAGATCTCATAATGAAGCTTAGAAACTGAGTATTTCTGGATAGCTTCCCTTAGGATCCCTGATGGATTGGTTCTGGAACCCTCGCAGGTGCTAACGTCAGTGGGTATGTGGTCTCTTGTATAAGGTGATACCGTGTTTATATATAACATGGGCATGCCCTCTTGCATACTTTACAGTCTCTAGGTTAATTTTAATACTGAACACAGTGAATTATGTAACTAGTATTCTGAGTTGTTTAAAAATCAATGGCAAGAAAATGTCTGTATATGCTCAGAAGGTTCAGTATTTTCCTGATTGTGTGTGTGTGTGTGTGTGTGTGTGTGTTAGTATGTGTGCTTGTGTGTGTTGATGATCCCCTGCCTCCATCAGGGCATGGAGAAGGTCTCAAACAAAGTTGTTAATTTTGACAAGCTCCGTGAGATTATGCAGTGAGCTAACAAGAATCTGGTCATTTTTCTAAAATAACTACAAGAGACCATGGTTCAATGTATCTGCCTTGACCCAGCCTCCTCAGCAGGAGCCACGGTCCTTGCTACCCATTTCATTTCTTAGTCATTGCCAGATATTAGAAAAAGCAAAACAAAACAAACACAAACAAAACAAAACAAAAACTAAAAATGACTGAGGATGGTCCCCAAACCCTGTGCAGGAGTTGGTGAGAATGGCCTCTAAGGTTTTTAATGCCTGAGAGGAGGTGGTCAAGTCTTCCCAACAGTTTTGGCTACAACAAAAGGCTATGCTCCAGGCCCACGCTTTGGTAGCTCTACTGAAGCCGATGGCAGTCCTGCAGAGGGAACAAGGGAGGGCCACAGGACCACATCCCCTGGGGTCCAGCCAAAGTCAGCTCCAGCAGGAGCCTGCTTCCGATGCAGCCAGGAAGGCCACTGGTCCCATAGCTACCCCAATCTTTAGCCACCCACCCGTCTGCTGGCAACCTGGCCACCAGAAGTTGAAGTGCCCCTGTGTGGCTCATCCTCTGTGCCATACCACGGAGGTCCAGCCCCACCAGCGCAGGCAACTCAGACCCTTCTGGCCTTCAAGCTCCTTGGCCTGGCAGAGAACTGATGGTGCCCAGACTTGGAGATTGCCATCACCTTTGCCAAGCCCAGGGTGATACTCTAGGTGGCAGTAAGTTCATCAACTTTATGGTGGACTTGGGGGCTACCTTTTCTGTCTTGACCTCACACTTGGGCTCCATGGTTCTCGTGCCAATTTCTGTCATGGGGTGGATAGGACCACCTTCCCACGCAAGACCCTGCCATTTCCCTGCATTCTTGCAGGATGGTTTTTCTCATACTCTTTTCTGATCATGCCTGTCTGCCCAGGGCTCTTACCTGGCCATCATAACCTCGGCTGCTTTGGGGCCACCCTCTCTGGCCCCCATAATCTCTCCTGACTCCCATCTTCTTCTTCCCCTGGTTGCCTCATAGTTCCATACCCCAGACTGCCCTACCCCTACCCTCCCAGATCCAGATGACCCCCAAATATGAGATATCTCCACCCCAGTGATCGCTACCCGCCACCACTTGATCCTAGTTCACCTTCAGGACCCCTCTTCCTTCTCCTCCAGACCCCAGTTTCCCATTTCTGAAACCCATCACCTTGGCCTCAAGGTCATTATTACCTTCCTCCCATCTCAGTGACTCCTAATCCCTATTGACTTGCCTTACAACATTCCCATTCTCCTGGTGCATAAGCCCTCCAGTGCCTACCGCTTAGTTCAGAACCTCTGCCTCATTAATGAGGCAGTCATCCCAACTCACCTCATGGTCTCCAGCCCACTTCTTCTCCCTTCCTCTGGGGGCAGGCTTCCCTTTTTGCCTGGCTGGTCACTATTATGGGACCAGACGTCCTCATTTGTCTATTTTCTCTTCTATCCCTTTGCCTTCTCCGATTCCTCCAGGATTGGATTCGTAAGGTCTCCAGGATGGCAGTTAACCAAATACTCCTATATTCCTTCCTCCTTTGAACACTGGCCCACCAACTCCCAACTCCCCCTCCCCAAGTCATCCCATGCCAACAGGAAGTAGCCAAATCGGAACCAATGCCCATATACACAAACAGGCTGGAATGTTTGGTTGGAACCCCTGCTTGTCCCTGCACAACTGAGAAACTTCCCCCAATCCTGTCTGCACTGAGGAAACTCTGAACAAAGGGATGGTGCCAATAGTCCAGTTCTGCATTTCGGGCAGTCAATGCGACCCACCTTTCTGACGTGGCCAGCACACTCAAGTGCCCACCTAGGAGCTTAACTTTTGACCATACTTGGGCATAGTCCCAGTTCTTGGCTGGCATGTCATCACCTCTCCCTAAGACCTATAAAACCTCCCTCCTTTAGCCCAGGTGTGCGACTTCTCTGGCCCCATTCTTTGTGACCCATGGATCAGCTTGGGAACAAATAAACGTGCATCTGTCTGCTTTTAATCTGGTCTGATCTGGCCTGTTACATCAGCAGAAGCCTAGCAGTTGAGCCCAGAGATCAACCTTAGATGTTGTTCCACAGGTGAAACCCACTTACAAATGTTTGTTGAGTGTGTGTGTGTGTGTGTGTGTGTGTGTGTGTGTGTGTGCGCGCGCATCACGAAGATCAGAGGACATCTTGTGGAAGTTGGTTCTCTCCTTCCACGATGTGGGTCCTGGGAACTGAGCTCAGGTTATCAGCTTGGCCACAAGTGTCATTACTCACTGAGCCTTCTCAACAGCCCTGCAAGTACTCAGCTTCAAAGGGCGATTTCATCTTTCTGCCATACTCAGTAAATCCTAGGAAATTTGGTACCAAGCAACTATCATAAAAGGAGCTGTTGTGAATTGACCTTCTCAAACAAATGTTCATTTTCTAATTACGAGGTCCGGGGGTACACATTTGAATTCTTTAGTTTTAATTGCACCTTACAGAGAGAGCTAGATTTAAGCGCTCTCATGTTGGGAACAGAAACTGGCCTGCAGAGGAGGTGTAATCGTCCAACAGTGGTTTGCCCAGGGCTCCCTTGCAGCGCTTACACAATATGAGGCTTCTCGCTTCTCACTTCAGACACAATCAATCATAACTTCAACTCAGGAAGGTTCTTAAGGACACTAGAGTTTGAGAATGACAGGTCTAGTGGGCCAGCTTTTATTCTCCATGATGTGATGGGGGAGGGCACAGGAACCCATGGGGAAATTATAAAGGACTTGGCTTTTTGGCTTGAACTTTTCTACCAAGCGAAGCCACTAAATAAAATGGGTTTCTTAGGTCCCGTTTTTCTTCTCACAACAAAGAACCCAAAGGCCATTGATGAGCTATTGTCACTGTTATTGGAGTCGGAAAGTGTGTCCTTTGCCCCAAGAAGTTTACTACAGTATCCTGAGAAATTGCCAAACTGTGATGCTTGTGGTGATGGAAATGTGAATAACAGGTGTTAACGCTGTGCAGTGCACAGCCTGCTTAGCTGTGGTGGCACACGGTGACTGGAGTACAGGCCATATGCTGGCATGCGCCAGAGCCTAGCATTTGTTTTGGACAGACTCACTGCTGAGTCTTGCCTAGGATGTGGACTGTTTGTATGATCTCAAATGAATGGTGTGAGCTGTTCAAGTGTCTTTATCTGTGAAATTATAGCTATACGTGTTCTGCCGGGTTGTTAACCCATTTAATCGACATATTGGCGACACTTTGGAAAATGGTACCTTGTGTATGTTAACTGTTTATGTTTCATGTGGAGTTCTGACTTCAGCTTAGCTCTCAGCTCCACGAGGAAGGGAATTATTATAGGGGAGTCCAAGATTCACTTAGCAATCTTTAGGTGAGAAAAATTATATTCCTTGCATACATGCAAAGTATTACATGAAAAATGTAAGGGGTACCCGTGTGATGACATGATTTAAAACAATTTCTAACTTTCGCAGAACATGTAGCATCTATTCAGCAAATGGATTAATTATAAAAAAAGGTAACTAGTGAGTATCAGTCTTCCAGAGCTCTGGCAGTTAAAAGATTATGCAGTGTAATTATCCCTGGATGGCAAGCAAGTTTTAATTTGGTGTTAGCTGTGGTGTTGAGGACAAGATGCATAGAGTGTCGATGGTGAAGACAACGACAGAATGTGTGTGTGTGTGTGTGGGGGGTCTTAGAAAATTTTCGGTGTCACAAAAGGTATCACCAGGGCTGGGGCAGTAGCTCATCCAGTAAAGCACTTGATGAACAAGAGTAAGGACCTGAGTTCAGTCTCCAGGATCTATGTATGAAGTCAGTATGGTGGTTCATGCTTGTAATCCTAGAGCCAAAGAAGCAGAGATAGGCAGATTACTGGAGCTCACTGGCAAGCTACTTGAGAGACCCTGACTCAGGAAGGAAGGTAGATGGTCCCTTTGTTGACAGAAGTTTCTGTCCTGCCCAGTCCCACAGCTGTTCAGTCCCAAAGAAACACACAGAAACTATATTAATTACACCAAATGTTTGGCCAATGGCTCAGGAGTATTCCTAACTGGCTCTTACATTTTAAATTAACCCATTTCTTTGAACACCAACTCTATTAATTTCTATTTATATTAATTTCTATTAATCTATGTATTGCTATGAGGCTATGACCTACCAATAATATTCTGGCATGTTACTCCTTCCACAGCTACATGACGTCTCCTTGACTCTGCCTACTCTCTCTTTATCTCTGTTTAGATTTCCTGCCTGGATTTACTCTGCTAAGCCATTGGCCAGTACAGTTTTATTCATCAACCAATAAAAGCAACACATATACAGAAGGACAACCCACATCATCTCTCCTTTTCTGTCTAATTGAAAGAGAAGGTTTTTAACATAGTAAAATTACATCTACAAAATAGTTATTAAACAAGAATTATAGTTAAAATATTTAGTCCATTTTCATTGGGCAAATGAAGGAAACTACTCTATCATATATCTTTGTGTCTAAACTTTTATATCTATTTTATCTTTTATCATAACTAAGAAAAACTATAATTGGAACTATCCAGTCTTCAATTCCATCAAAGACCTCAGAAGGATATAATATTACCTAAGTAAACAAAAAGTGCCTTGTAAGAAACTTCCACAGTTGTAGAAATGACAGAGACATCTCACTTACTGGACAGTTACCCAAAGTTCTTTTGTGATGTTGGAGCAACCATCTTCAGCCTACAGGTCCATAATATCTGGCAGACTTTTCAGTAAAGCAGGAAATTTGAAGATCTGTTCTGCCTTGTACTGGCAAAGTTTGTCAGTTGCTTTCTTCTGTGTCCTGCAGAATGTCTGGCAGTTTCTTCTGTGAAGCAGGAACCATGAAAGACCATCCCATCTTTTGAAAAGTTCAGCAGTGACTTTTCTGTGGGTCTTGCATGCTCAGTTCATACAGCATACCATCAAGCAGTCTAGGCAAGAGCAGTTTCTTGCTCAAATGGCTAGCCTTGTCACATTAAAGGCAAATTCCATAATGAGTTTCTTCTATGCCCATCAACCTCTCTGAAGCAACTGGTGCTGCCAGAAGCAGACATATCTCACTGTTGAGAAAAGTCTAAGTTCCTAAAGCCTTTTAAATGCCATATTCTATGGGTCTTTTGAAAGGTTTGAAGAATACCTATCCATCTGAAATATATCTCTGTACATCCGAAAAACCTAATTAACATGACTACAGTTTGGACTATTATAGATGACTACCTATTAATCCATAATTTTAAATTATACATTATATTTTTAAATGAGCTGTATAAACATAATACCTTAAACAAGAATAGAAATATAGATATAACAAATTTGACTTTAAATTTGTATTAGTAAACTGAAGTCCATACCAATGTAAAGTAATAATTTCTATATCATATCCCTCTTTTTTCTTTAGAAAGACCTTGACAGTGACTATTAATCATTCATAATCAGATCCTTTTAAATGAAAACAACATTTAGAAACAATATTTGGGAATTTGAGCGTAGTTTTTTAGAATACTTCTTGCTGATTTGGGGTGCTATTAATCAGGTTTTTCATGGGGGTATCCTGTGTGGTTGGTCCATCTCAGCCAGCAATCCTGAAGCTGTTGTGGATGTTGAACCACCTGGGACTTCACTTCAGATGGTCTTGTTTGATCAAACCATATTAGCTGGTAAGGAATCCCCAGCTTTCTGTCCTCTGTGGAAACAAAAGCAGAACCTAATTTCCAAACAAACATGTCCTTAGACTTAAATTTTGAAGTCAAGGTACCTATAAAATATATATGTTGGTTTATCTTAGCAGCCTGTATAATGAAATGTCTCTCTGTAGTTAGGTCTTTACAGTCAAAAATTAAAAATAAAACCACCACCAACAAAAAACCAAAATAATATACATAATCCAATTTCTTTGTGTATTTTCTATTTTTATGTGACTTTCTTTTTTACTCTATTGCTTTTATTTTTATTTTTTAACTTTTGGATTTTTGAGACAGTGTTTCTCTATGTATCTTTGGCTGTCCCGAATCTCCCTCTGCAGACCAGGCTGGCCTTGAACTTACAGAGATCAGGCTGCCTCTGCCTCCCAAGTGCTAGAATTAATGGAATGTGCCACCACATCGGCTACTCTGTTTCTTTTTTAAGGACTTTTGCTACCCTTTTCCTTTTTTTCCCAAGCCTATGCATATTTTTAAATACACTGTAAACCGTTTAAAGGTCCGTTTTTTTTCTATTTTTTAATTTTATTTTTATTTATTTATACAGTATCCTGCCTGTAGGCCAGAAGAGGACACCAGATCTTATTATAGGGTTGTGAGCCACCACATGGTTGCTGGGAATTGAACTCAGGACCTCTGGAAGAGCAGTCAGTGCTGTTAACCACAGAGCCATCTCTCCAGCCCTAAAGGTCGTTTTTAAAAAATTTTCTGTCTGAATCTGTCTTTACTGTGTATCTCTACATGACAACATGAGTCCTTAGTCTGCTAAGCTGCATGGCTAGGATTAAAGCTGTGCCTTTGGCGGCTGGCTCTGCCCCATTCCTTAGCTTTCTGAGAGTCTAGCTTCATGGTGGAGGTACTGGCGAGAGCCATGTTTATTGCCACAACTCTGTTGAGTTTCAAAGCCCATGTCACCACCAAGAAGACTTTCGCCAGCTGCTCATGAACACCATTTAAGTGTTTGGTGGCAGGGCCTCTTTTTGGTTTTTGCTACTAACTAGCTAACTTCCTGCTGAGTCAGGAAGCCTCTCTTAAAGGAGCTGAGCCTCTGCTTGCTGCTAGCAAACAGAGCCCAATCTATATATTGCTGCTGCCAAGAAGCTGTGCCTGACTCTGTTCTTTTCTGCCTAGAATCCCTTTTTTTTTTTTTTTTAAAAATTCAACACTTTTTAAAGGACATCCCACATCACCCCTGAGTGTATGTGTGCACCTGCGTGCACACACACACACACACCCTTAGTGACCTCTGCTTTTGGATGAACAATAACCTAGATGACATAAACATCTCCCTTCTGGAAGATGCTAGACATTTTGGGCAGAACTGAACAGAACTTCAAATACATTGCATAATTCATCAGAAAGCAAGGAAAATTCTAGAGGCCAAACAGAAACAGGAAATGAAAACCAGCCTGCTGAGCGTGCAGGTGGGTGCTACAGCAGATTGCTGGGCATGCAGGTGGATGCTGTAGCAGGTTGCTGGGCATGTAGGTGGGTGCTGCAGCAGATTGCTTGAGCATGCAGGTGGGTTCTGCAGTGAGTTGCTGGGCATGCATGTGGGTGCTGCAGCGTATTGCTTGAGCATACACATGGGTGCGGCAGCAGATTGCTTGAGCATGCAGG
>PVIU01012274.1:6498-46155 GCA_004026605.1 Ondatra zibethicus
TCCTATAGATTCTCATTCATGACCGTATGCATCCTATAGATTCTCATTCATGACCGTATGCATCCTATAGATTCTCATTCATGACCGTATGCATCCTATAGATTCTCATTCATGACCGTATGCATCCTATAGATTCTCATTCATGACCGTGTACATCCTATAGATTCTCATTCATGACCGTGTACATCCTATAGATTCTCATTCATGACCGTATACATCCTATAGATTCTCATTCATGACTGTATACATCCTATAGATTCTCATTCATGACCGTATACATCCTATAGATTCTCATTCATAACTATATACATCCTATAGATTCTCATTTTTGGAATGTGGTCAGTAGTGCTCTGACTGCACACCTCATGAAGCTCTAACTTTGTGGTATTTTTGATTTGTTTTGTTTGTTTGGTTTTATCCTAAGTGATAAATAAATAAATTCAGAAATACCTTAGGTTAGAAAAGTGGCACAATTAGTTAATGAAAAACAGTTGTTAACTGACCAACCTAATCAAACAAAGAAAAGGAAATGTGGCAACTATACGCTAGGAAATCCATACAAGTATTTTTGATGAAGGAACTGATGGAGCAAAGTTATAGAATTGTATGTAAATTCTACTTACAGTATGTCCCCACCAATAATAAAGAAAAAATAAAACCTTTCTCCTCATCTCCTTCCTGTTTACGGGAAGGGAGTAGACTACTGGCAAAGAAAGGGGAGGAGACTAGCAGGAATGGAAACAGAAGTGGGGAAAGCAGGGGAGGAATGGGACAGGGTGAGTATGTGCAAAGTAAAGGTTTGGAAGGAACCTTATAATGAAAATGTGCAAATAAGGAAATATATTTAAAAAACCTATAAAAATAAATCTGACAATAATACAGTTTGAAATATTCAGACTGAAAACGTCTCCTCACTAGTTCTCCTCATTGTTGGGTGCATTCCATTTTCATCTGATTTGGAGTCCCCATTTATTCTTAATTGTTTGTCCTGGATATCTTACTGCTTTAGTACTGAATTTAATTTAGGCAGAAAAATGAATTTGAGTCATAATTGATATTAAAATAAATCCAATATTCTTCCTAGCCAAATAGCATTCAAAATGTTCAAAGACAAATAATAGGGAGAAAAATTAACAATTACTTTTCTTCATACATACAAAATCCCAAGAATAGTTTGCCAGTTTTACCATAATTCTACTTAGCGCACATTAAAACCTGCTAATATATATTCTTAAAAGCATTTTGATAATGGTATACATAAAACTATGATATTGAACATATTCATCAATACAATAAGTCAAATTTATGAGATGAATTCAAAGATACAGAGAGTATCTATTTATAGGATTTTATTTCATTTCTGCAAATCTATTTTCTTTTTTTTTTTTACTGACATTGTCTCTGGTCACACATGGTCACAGTAAGGTCAAGATTCTTCTACATTAACATGAATAGGTTTAAGAAAGTGTCTTAGAAATAATTTCATAAATCTCCCTTTATGGAGGAATGCCAACTTAGATTAAGCTCTGTATAAATCTTGGAGCCAACACTGTGGCCAAAGAGATGCAATAATCTGATAGAAGGTGTCTCTGATAAAAAATGTGAAAGAAGTTAAACCAGTTATACCCAAACTACATGTTCTGTAATCCAGGTGAGCTGTTTTCCTTTTCCTTTGGAAAAAATAAAGAACCAACATCTGGTGTTTAAATGCAGAATCAATGAAAAATGACTGGAGTTAGCATGTTTCTAACACATAAGAAAATCCCTGAGCATTTTCTTCCTTTGCAAATGACCATCCAGGTCTCATCACCATCTTCAATAGCACTGTTTTTGAGGATGAAACATTGAGAATCAATGATCTATTCCAAGGTTCAAATTTCTCATGGAAGATTTCCTACCAAAAATTCTCTTAACAGTTATCATATATGTATCAAATACTTTAACAATTTAAATTGGCTTTACATCAATAGAGCTTACAAAACTATACATATTTTAATAACTTACATATTAAGTAGAGTGGAGGCTATTAATTATTAGCTATTGTGGATAGCTAACAGAATGTTTTCTACTGAAGCAAATTTTTCCTTAAACACTACCTTATTGAACAAGAGACCATCAGTCATTCATGTTTTAGCACCATGCTTCTGAAATTTAGAAAGCACATCAGGAAAGAAGGGACATCTTTAATATGATCACCCATTATGTTGAGTCAATGAAATCCTTCTACAACAGAAGCATTTAAAATATTCATTTTATGTTCTTAATAAAAAAAATATATGCATACTATTACAATAATGCATTGTTGAAATATGAAATAGTTTATAAAAGATGGGAAGACTATATTTTTATTAAAAACATGTTATTAGTTCATTTAAATATTTATGGGTTTGATCATATTCATCTGTTCCTTCAATGCCTTCTAAACCTATAACCCCACTTTTTTCCCCCAACTTGTAGTCCTTTATAATTTCTTCACACATAAAGTATAATTTGTGTCATTTACTCATTCTTGGATGTGAGGCATTCCCCTGGAACATGGATGGCTAATCAGACTCTATACTCTTAGTAAAAATTGCCTCTCCCTCTCTCAGCAGCTTAGAGTTGCCAAGAACTCCTTGGCTAGGTGTGGGTCTTCATGACTATTCTTTCTGATGTTGGTGTTTAGCTTGGCTTGAGCTTGGGCAGATCTTGTGCATGCCCTCACAACCCCTGTAAGTTCACATGTACAATTGGCATATTGTGTTGGGAAAAATTGCTTCTTTCATTTATCCCCAATGCCCCTTATATTATTACTGTTTCTTCTTTCATAGGGATCCCTGAGCTCATGGAGGGGGATGTGCAATATAAAGGTGCTACTTGAGACTCTGTCTCTTATTCTCTGAAGTGTGACCAGTTGTAGATCTTCTTAGTCAGCTTCTACTACAAATAGAAAAGTCTCCAATGATAATTGAGAGGTGCATTAGTCTATGATTATAATAATAAGACCCTGGGACCCAGTTTAATACTATATCTATTCTATGGCATAGATCCATTATACAAGATGAACCCCATATCTGCACTATTGATTAAATTTACCAAGAACCTGGAATCAGTTATGTAGAAGGGAAAAACCAAGGAAGTCCCACATAGATATAAAAACTTTACATGTAACTACATATGTAAATAAACAGAACACAATTTTGCATTTGTATAGCTTACATATAGAAATAAACTAACTAGAGAGTATGTTTTTAAATTTAGTTGATATAAATCCATTGCTTCAAATTCCATTTTAAATTATAATATACTGTAATTTTTTTTGTCTTTTGGTTGTATCCTAGAAATGAAGTAAATATTTCTAGTTTCTTTAACTTTATAAGCGATGACAAATTGTGCATTTAATTTAAAAATGTTAAATGCCATACTTAATATTATTTTGTATGTTACTTCAGATCAAATACTACATTTTAAGTTTTTTATTTTTGATATTATTATTTAAATGCTACATTTTCCCCTTTACTCTTTCCAAATCCTCCATAAAGCCCTCCCTATCTACCTCATGGACTCTTCTTTTTTTGTTATTGTATACATATCAGTGTATATAAGTGTGTGTATATATATATATATATTCTTAAGTATATCCTGTTCAAAATATATAGTGTTATTTTTTTTTATTTTTTCAGGGATGATCATTCATCACTGAACAATCTATTGGTATAATCTTCTCTGGGGAAGGCCACCCCTCCCATTCTCAGGTTTCCTCAGTTGCTTATATTTCTTTGTTAGTAAGGATTGAGGCCTCACGGTCTTTTCTCTTAGGAGTAGTTATGAAAATTTGCTTAATTCAATGTTTAATATATATATATATATATATATATATATATACATACAATGGATAAGGTAATAATATTTTAAAGACATTGCACTGCTTTGTGAACAATTTTTCTAATTTCATGTAAATCTTTCTGTGTATGGTTATAAAACCGAACCTGAAAGGAACTTACTAGTACTATATTTTTTTCTTCCTGAAACTTGCAACATGTGATTGAAATCTGTAATGGAATCTAAGGTGTATGATAAAGTAAGGTAAATTATAAAAAAAAATCAACAGGAGATTGCCTTAAAGTGACTTACTAGTATATAATCTTTAAAAAAAATAGGAAGTCCTATTTTAAGAAAATGTAGATTGTTGTTTGGGATTATATAGGTTTAATAAATTAGAGGTTATAGATTCTCCTCCAATGACTGTGACTTCACTAGCATTTAGTAGTTAGCTAGTCTTACAGAACAAATATGGTTTCCCTATTGCTGGACAAGTCTTAAGTCAGATTAGAGAGCTGTTGATTACTACCACAACATTTATTCTTAAATCCAATGGATAATTGTGTCTTCATCTCACATCAAGGAAACATCTCTTTGCAACAGAGACCAGTACAGAAGGATACAACCAGTAAATGGAACGTGTGGAGGTATGTCCCAGTGAATACATCTACAAAACACTCTCACAACTAAGGCTCAACTATTTCAGAAAAGGTGGTGGAAAGATTCTAAGAGCCAGAGAATCAGGACATTGCTGATAGTGCATCCTAGTAATACTGGAAGCTAAGTCTATAAAGTCTGACCATACAAACATGGGCTGAAGAATGAAAACTCCAACTAGAATGCCACACTCCATGACAAAAATCACTTGAGGCCTCAACCCTACACTAAATCTATAGGTAACTGAGGCAATCTGGGAGCGGGAGAGGTGGTCTTCCTCAGGGAAGAGTACAACAGCTGTATGTCCAGTTCCAAACAGTCAGGCTCAATACATACATACAAGCAACATTATATAGACCAATGTTACAATGAGCGGGGCCCCTTGTTTGTCCTGGCCACCTGACTAGCTTACACCCGAAATAACCACACAGAAACTATATTAATTTAAACACTGCCTGGCCCTTTAGCTCTAATATCTTATTGGCTAACTCTTACATCTTGATTTAGTTCACTTCTATTAATCTATGTATCGCCACATGGCTGTGGCTTACCGGCAAGATTCTAACTGGCATCCATCTCTGGCGGAGGATCCATGGCTTCTCTGACTCTGCCCTTCTTCCTCCCAGTATTCACTTCTGTTTTCTCCACCTACCTAATTTCCGTCCTACCAACTAGGCCAAGGCAGTTTCTTTATTCATTAACCAATGAAAGCAACACACAAACAGAAGGAACTCCTACACCACAGGCTATATTTAGAAATACATATGAATGGGAGGGATATGAGGGATAAAGGGGAAAGAATAACTATTTAATTATATCAAAATCTCCAAAATAATACTAAAGAAAACGTAGTAGTTACTACACAGTTTCTTATAAACATGTATAAGAATATTATAGTTTGTTGGTTTGTTAGGGTCATGGTAAGAAGGTGCCACAGGCTGCATGGTTTCCAATTGCATAAATTTATTCTCTTATACTTCTGGAGTCTCGGTTTACAAAATCAAGTCTTTAATGACATCATTTGCCTTTAAGACTCTTAAAAGGATTCCTTTTACCCTTATCCTTGTTAGCTTCTGGTGTGACTGTAAATGAGTGATACTCTGTGACTTGAAGCTGCATCAAACAGTCTCCTCCTAAACCTTATGAATGTTGAAATCACCTTCCTTTTGACTGTGTGTGATTTTGTATAAATATTTTCCTTTTTATAAGAAAACTAGTTAAATTGTGTTATGGATTATTTTAAGACATATTACACTGATTATTGCAATCATCTAAAAGATGATTAGAACATGAGACTGATATCTCATGATTAGGATAGTGTCACAGTAAATGAGATACCAAAAGAATCGCTAGTCTCTTTCACCATGGGAAAGTAATTGGAACGTAATATCTAATAAGATAAAAGTCAATTCCAGACACCAGGAGCTTACTAAGCTCCATAAATGTGGCAAATAAATGAAAGTTTTAAGAAAATATCTGTTTTTTAATTTTATTACAGCAATCCAGATACAATAAGACCCACTGAGAAATGAAAATATATTAGCATTCTCAGTAGCTGTCTGTGTGACAAATTTAAAACAGGAACTGACATAGGCATATACTATAATATATTATTAAAAAGATGACTGCAGCAAAAGTATCTTAATAACACAAGAGCTGAAAAAACAGTGAAACACTATTCCAGACTGTTGGGGTAAGCTGCTTGTTCATCCTGACAGCCCAGAACCAAAATAATCACACAGAAACTATATTAATTAAAACACTGCTTGGCCCATTAGCTCTAACTTCTTATTGGCTAACTCTTACAACTTAATTTAACCCATTTCTATTAATCTCTGTATCACCATGAGGTCATGGCCTGCCAGCAAAGTTTCAGCACATCTCTCCCCGGTGGTGGCTCCATGGCATCCCTTTCTCTGCCTTCCTTCTTCCAGCATTGAGTACAGTTTTCCCCTTCTACCTAAGTTCAGCCCTATCAACAGGTGAAAGCAGTTTCTTTATTCATTAATGGTATTCAAGCAAATAGAGGGAAATCCCACATCAACAAACTTACTTTTTTTTAGAAAAAGAAATAAGGAAAGAATAGAATTGGTGAAAACTCCTCAGTGAAAATAAAAGGAAATATTTGTCTTATAAATACTGAATATTAAAATTTTATATAGACAATAATTCAAGATTATGAATGATAAAATAATATTTTAAATGAAATATATTAGATATTAAGTTTATAATACATATTTGACACAAAGAAAATTAATCTTATGCAAAGATTTTTTAAATACTAAAAAAAAAAAATTGACAGAGACCCCACATACACACCAGAGCAATGGATTGAGCTCCCAAGGTCCAGTCGAAGAGCAGAAGAATCTTCATCCGGCGACGGATGGAGAGAGAGACAGAGACCCACGTTGGAACACAGGATTGAGCTCCCAAGGCCCAGTTGAAGAGCAGAAGGAGGGAGAAGATGAACACAGAAGTCAGAACCGCAAGGGATTCGTCCACCCATTGAGATGGTGTGCCCGATCTAGTGGGAGCTTACCAAGGCCAGCTGGACTGGGACTGAACGAGCATGTGATCGAAACAGACTCTCTGAATATGACTGACAATGGGGACTGACTGAGAAGCCAATGATAATGGCACTGGGATTTGATTCTACTGCATGTACTGACTTTTTGGGATCCTAGTCAGTTTGGATTCACACCTTCCTGGGCCTGGATGGAGGCTAGAGGGCCTTGGGCTTCCCACAGGGCAGGGTAACCTGCCCTCTCTTAGGACTGGAGGGGAAAAGGGGAGGGGGAGTGGGGAAGCGGGAGGGAAATGGGAGGAGCGGAGGAGGTGGAAATTTTGAATGGTACTATTTATAATGCCATAATAAAAAATTAAATGTGGAAAAAAAAAGAAAAAAATTGAGCTTGGCAAGGTGTCACATACTTGGAACTCCAGCACTTAGGAAGAAGAGGTAGACAGATTTCTATGAGTTTTTGGCTAGTCTGGTTTATATAAGAAAGCTTTTGATGAACCTAGAAAACACAGCAAGACATGTTAAAAAGCAAAACAAAAATACACCACCCCCTATAAGAAAATAATCAATGACAATCACATCATTTTTCATTGATAAATACTTTTCCATGGTTCCATTTAAATTTTTTCTTTTATGGAAATATGATTTTTTTATTAATAACTGTTGTATGAGGCCACTTATTTGTTTCCCGGCTGCCCAGACTCCCAAAATATTCACACAGAAACCATATTATTTGCAATACTGTTTGGCCAATAGCTTAAGCATATTGCTGGCTGACTCATTTCCTAAACTAGCCCATCTGTGTATTGCCACTTGACTATGGCTTACTGGATAAAATTCCATCTTGCATCTGTTTCTGGAGGGAGCTACATGGCTTCTCTTGACTCTGCTTTGTTTTTCCCAGCATTCAGTATAGATTTCCCTGCCTATATCTGTTCTGCCCTGCTATAGGTTCAAGCCAGGTTTCTTTATTCATTAATGATAATCACAGACTACAGAGGGGAATCCAACACCAAATAACTTTAAGTCTAAAGAAAGGTAATTTCCATTATTAATGAGAAAAGTACAACTACATGAAGAAAAATAAAATTTAAATGTG
Source organism: Ondatra zibethicus (assembly GCA_004026605.1). NCBI lineage: Eukaryota > Metazoa > Chordata > Mammalia > Rodentia > Cricetidae > Ondatra > Ondatra zibethicus. Next base: position 14,577 of record PVIU01012274.1, read on the forward strand.
TCTAACTCATTGGAAAGGGTTCATAAGAAACCACCGTAACATTATTTAACATAATATCAAAGTAATGTTATGCTTGACACTAAAAGTATTGTTCACTCCTACAAGATGGAAAGAGGGGCAGAGACAGAGAGATATATAGACAGAGACAGAGAGACACTCAGGAAGAAAATGTCTGTGCCATGGATATTAGACAAGTATGTTTTGTGGAGTAGGTTCCCTTCCAGGGATTAAACTCAGATTACCAATCTTGCCCAACTCAAGCACTTGTACTTGTAGACATATCTTGAAAGTCTGACACAAAATGTTTTTTGAAGAAAAATTTCGATTTATCCTTTGAGAATATATATATATATACACACACAGAGAGACACAATACATTTTGATTATGTCTGTTCCCAACTTCCTTGTTCTAGTTTACTTTTGGGCCCCCTCATCCCCAGTATGTAACCTGGTCTCTAATGGATATTCTCTTCTAACTTAAAAATAAAATGATCCCCTGTGTATAACTAGTAGTGTCCATGTGCACATGAGTACAGCTTCTCTATTGAGGAATGGGGACTCTATCGATACTCTCACTCCAATTTAACCTTCAATACTATCAACTTCCACTACTTCCTCAGCTTGGGATAAGGTCTCTTGAACACTCCCTGATTCTTGCTACATTTTAAATCACTTTTCCTTTTTAGGACTTCTGCAGATAATCACCACTGCTATGAGCTTATGAGTGCAACAACGAAGCCATTCTTAGTGGACAGCATTTCTCAGAACTCCCTTCAATCATAGGCTCTTACTTTCCTTCCATTCCTTTGTATGCAATGTTTGCTGAGCTTTGGACAAGAGGAAGTAATGATATAGTTATCCTATGTAGGGCTGAAAAGTCAAAATACTTATTCTCAGTACTTTGGCCACGTATACATTTCTGTGTTGCCACTTCTCCCTGCAAAGATTATTTACCTTTTTAAATTTTCTGGTAGAATTCTGTATTGATGCAATCTATTCCTGACATTGGGAAGTTTGATGAAAGCTTCAATCTTGTTGATAGTTACAGATGTATGTAAGTTACTTTATTTTGGTTACAATTTTGTATGTCATATCCATCACCAAATTTATTTACTTTTAGATATTCATGTTTACTGGAATACAGTTTTTTAACTGACATATCTTTAAGGTTTTTTTAAAAAATTTCATTGTTATCTGTGATAATGGCTCCATTTATACTTCTAATTTTGTCAATTTGAGCCTTTTCCTCCTTTAGATTAATTTGATTTATTTGTTTATTAAAGAAATATGCTGTTTTGATTTTTTTTATACTGTTGCTGTTTTAAGGCATGCACACCTGGAGTTGGCTTGATGAAATTTTCTTTATTCCTCTTATGTGTTTATTCAAGTAACTTTTCTTCTATCAACAGAGGTATTTGCAATATGACGGTTAAGTCATGCTGTTTGAGGTGTTGGGTTTCTCTTTGTGACTGATATTTTGACATACAGGAGCTACCTCTTATTGTCTTTACATAATCTGCTACTGTTTGCAATAACTGTCCCTATCCAATAGACAACATATTCCTCAGTACTTCCTGTGTGCCCTGTATTCTGGTATGACTCTCTAGGCCTGGTGGTCCTGTCCTGGCATTGTCTCCCATTCCCTGCTTTCACAGCTTCCTAAGCCTGCCATTGAACCTGAGTGCCCAGGCACCTTAAGCTGTCTTGTTTGATCAGTTCTATCACATTTCTTGAACTTTCTTCATGCAGGTGTCTTATTTGCGATCAGCACAGTTTTGCTGCTTCCATGATGTATGGGGACTACTTTTCTTGTTCACTTGTTTGTTTGTTTGTTTCTTCTTTCCTTTCTACTTTCTTTCCTTTTTTCCTTCCTCCCTCCCTCCTTCTCTCCTTCTCTCCCTCCATTCCTCCCTTTCTCTGTCCCTTCCTTCCATAATTAATTAATTAATTAATTAATTTGTTTGTTTGTTTTTTAAGATAGGTTTCTTTGTGTAGTCCTGGCTGTCCTGGAACTCTCTCTGTAGAGCAGGCTGGCCTTGAGCTCATATATCCGCCTGCCTCTGCCCCTTGAGTGCTGGGATTAAAGGTGTGTGCCACCACTGCCCAGCCTTAAAAACAATTTTAAAAACTACATTTTGTAATCATTCAGTAAATGTTTAGTAATTCAAATAAAATCATTTTAATTGTTAAATGAAAATATCTTTAAATTTTCAATACAATAAAAATATTTTAGTTAAATTTTTATCTTACTGTACCTCTGAATGTTTTAGGTAAATTTTCAGTTGCTGAAGGAAAACATTATAATATTTAATTATAAATGACACTCCCTTTCCAAGATTAAATATTTTTATACTTCTATTGAACAACTGCACAATATTGGGTATGTTATGCATTTCTGCATTTTCTCAATCAACACAAGTTTTGGAGGATTATTCAACATCAGAATATCTTGTCTTTCAAGTTGACAGTTTTACACACCTTATTCTCTTTAATTAAAATAGGGAAACAAACTATTTCTCTAAATTTATAAAAGTAATTTTAATTGTTTTTAAATTTCTTTTTAGTTATCATCTTGTCCCGGAGACTAAAGGTATGAAGCAAGATTTCCATAGCATTGCTCTTATTTCTTTCCTATTACTCTGCACTTGCTACGGCATTTGCTATCTGGAAGCTGCATCTGACCACATCTTGTGTTTTTCTTTAAGCTAGCAGTTAAAGGACAGGCATATGTCTTACTTTTACCTTGGAATCTAAGCCTTTGTGATATATAGATTTAAAACAATAAATCTATGTGTGCAATTTCTACATCACAAATTTCTGAACTAAATAATTTTAAAAGGCAACTACTAGTTTTTCATAGACTTCCAAGTAGATTGAATTGTAAAAAAATGTATTTTATCTAGACTAATGAACAAACTGTTATCTTTTATTGAAAATAAATTCTTTCCTCATAAAATATAACCTGATTATAGTATCCCTCAGTCCTTTCAGTTCCCCCATCTAAACTTCCCTCCAGATCCACTCCCTTTATCCTCTCTCATTAGAAAAGAATGGGCTTCTAAAAGATAATAACAAAATATGACAAAATATAATATAATAAGATATAAGCAAAACCATCATATCAATGTTGGTTAGACAAGGCAATAATCCAACATAAATAAGAATTCTAAAAGCAGGCAGAAGAGTTAAAGATATATTTTTTTCACAATCAAGGCCCCATAAGAATATTAAGCTAAAAGGTATTACATATATGTATATATACATACATACAGAGATGACCTGGTACAGATCCCTGTAGGCCCTGCACTTGCTCTGCTAGTTCTTATGCAGCTTGTTTTATTGATTCAGAGGGACTTGTTTCCTTGGTGTCCTCCATGCAGTCTGGCTCTTACATTCCTTCTCCTTCCTCTTCTGGGATGTTCTCTGAGCTCTGATGGGATGGAGTTGATGGAGACATCCCTTCAGACTCCTTCTTTGAATATTATCTGGCTGTGGGTCTCCAAATCTGTTCCCATTTGCTGCCAGAGGAAGCTTTTTGGATGATCACTACATAAAGCACTGATCTTTGTATATAGTATGCATTGTTTTCACTCTATATGCATAATTGACTTTAGTCATTTTAATTATTATATATAAAAATTCAGTTCCTGAATCCCTGAATAAATGTAAAGAAATCAACTATCTGTAATAGCCTTGAATTTTTGGAATTCTATATTTCATTTGACATCCTATAATATTATACAAAATATTATATTCAAGCAAAGTGTTTATTCAAAATAGTTTGCATTACTTAGTACAAGAATCTCACAATGTGTTACAAATATAAATAGTGTTTCAATCAGAGGAAGATACTTACTCCATGAAAGAAATATAAATTATGATAAAACCAAATATGCTTTTTCCTCTTAAATTTCTAATAGTGATATGCAAATGGCACATCAAAAACAAGGTCATAATTCGTAAACAGTAATTTCTACATCAGTAGAGAATAAAACAATGTAAGAATGATTGACATAATTTTTCATAGAGTTCTATAATGCCATGTATGTAGTAATATATGTGATGGATAAGCCCAGCAAGGCTTGATCAAAATGTAACATGTAGCAACATGTTTCCATGAAATTTCCTAATATCCTAGATGATATGGCACTCTGTGTCAGGAGAGATAGTATCCAATCCTCTTTATATACATCCTTGCCTATATTGCAGAGTGTTTTCTATGAATTTGAAATCAGGAGTCACAGGAGTCTTTTCAGATCAGAGCTTTTCATGTTTCTTTTCACTCTTTACAAATAATAAACATCCCCAGGTAGAGTCTAGTTGAGCCCTGTGAGTTCCAGAGTAATAGCAAGAAATTAGTTAAGCTGATCCATATTCTAGCCCTCTTTTTACTCAGCCTCTAAAAGCTTAAAATTTCTTCATTGAAAACATGATAAAGAATGAATTTTAAATGTATTTTTCACATTTAAATGGATATGGAGTGATAAGAATATGAATATTAATATACAAATGATAGCTGAAATTTTTCTTAATCTTATAATTAGTCTGGAGAAAAGTGACTTATAGTTTCCTTCCTTATTATAATGAGATTTGATTATCTGGCACATAACTAGTAATATTGTGAGACATCACATAATATTGAAAGTTGTTTATGTTAGTTATTGCTAAAATGATCAATTAAAATATAATTGCTTATCATTTACATGCCAAATTTTGCTGATATCTAAAATAAATTATAAAATCTCATTATGTCACTACAAAGTATTAACAGATATTTATATGTGTAATATTAAAAAAATCCAGGAAATGTTTACTGCAGTAAAAAAAATAATTTCTAATTCAAGTAATTATCACATAATTTTGGAAATTTAAATACATTTTTGCAAAATACCTGTACCTTACATTTGTTAGATCTAGGATGTATATATGGACACTGTTTTACCTTTTTATATATTCCTTAAATTTATTTTTGAGCCACTTAAAAGCTTCCGTATGAAGAATGTAGAAAAATATGATGAATACATGTTAGTTGAAATTTATATTCAATAACTGTTAGTGTATTGTTTATTCCTTATTTATACCTATCTATGTATCTAAATAGTCATATATTAACCATAATGCTAAGTCATTCTGAAAAAAATTCTGGAACTTTGTATATTTCACTGTTAAAACTTCATAATATATCTCAATAAAGAAGATAATGTATACATGTAAATTTACCAGAAATTCTTAATGGATAATACCAAGTTCATTTGAAGCTTTCTTTTAGCATCGCTTAGCTAGAAGACAAGGTAAATGGCATTCAACAGACTGTTTTAAAAAATCAAATCTGTACAAGTTCCACCTTTAGATGTAATACCATGACAACCACATTTGCATTTAGATATTCCTGAAATGAGGAAAAACCTTTAAAGATATTTGGAAAGAAGATATATAAAAATGCAAGACACTTGAAATATTAGATAATGGTAATAAAATAGACGTTCATCCCTATAGAAAAATCAGAAGTAATGAAAGTAGATACTGAATTCTCCAGGAGGAAACACATTCAAGTAATTAGATGAGAAGTTCTTCACAGAAGTGTGGCATGGCATAATAGGGAGTCTTTGACGATGTGAGACAATTTTCATAAGATATGTGCATAATGCCTTCATCTCTTTCTGGTTTTATTTTTGAGAATCACTCTGTAATTCTAAGAGCTGTTAGAAGACTGCCTCACATGACTAGGGAAAATACCAGAAGAGTCTGATGAAAAGCTGGGAGAAGGGGAATCAGACTTCTTTAGACAGTAAGTGACCCACTGATAGGTTCTCCAGTTCCAAGTAGGTAGCCATAAACACATGAATGTAAAAGGAAAACAAAATGTGCTCAGTAGGGTGTGCTTTTGTGTGTATGTGACAGAGTATATATATATACACACACACATATCTACCTATCTACTTATATGTATATACATACACAGATACATATGTATATGTACTATAATGATTAAAAAATTTAAAAAGTTGTCATGAATTTTGAGGGTCATGGGAAGAGTGGAATAAGGAGAGGCAGGTGTAGAAATGTTTGTAAATAGGGTTTTTATGTGTGAAATTCTTAAAATTTTATAACATTTAAGTGAAAGAAATGACTGTTTAATAGCTAGGCTAATCTGGTTCCTAGTAATTGTCCTTCATACAAATTCTTGTTTATGAACAGTGAGCTGTAAGTGTGGAAACTGGAGAAGTGAAAATTAGAAACTATACTAGTTTCCCAAATGTTAACATCTGAGGATAATTTTATGAATACAAAACAGAAACACACAGAAAGTCTAAAGATGTAGTGAAAGTAGAAGAAAAACGGAGATTATCAAGATAATTTTAAGATAAATTTAACGTATTTTATTAGGTTCATGTTTAAGGTTATTCTTTCATCTCTGCACAAGGCAGGACCGAAGAATTCCTTAAATGCTGCTGGATGTTGTGAGTGGTGATGGCTGCTGATGTATTACACTAATACTTTTTTAGAGTGACAGCACTCTTGATGATGTATTACACTAATATCGTAGTTTATCACATGAGCGGTGCTCTGATGATGCATTACAGCAATATATCATCAAAGCAGTTGTGCTTATTTTCTTTCTCACTAATCTAAGTCAAGACCAACATTTTTCTTCATAAAAGTAAACGTATTGCTTTCCAATATTATGTTAGGTAAGACAAAAATAGATCTTTGAGAAGAGATGTGATGCTTGTAGTTACTTTAGAAATACAAATTACTCTAAACGTTTAATCATTTTGATACTTAAAATTTACATGTTATAAACTTGTAATAAAATGATAGCATATTCAGTGGAATGTTGTTATACATGAGCAGGCAAAACAAAATGGATCCACCGTATCGTCAATAAATTTCAGACTTACCTAGGAATCTCCACAGCAGGATAAGAACGAAAACAATGCTTCATTGTGAAATTTATGAACTATGACAACTGAAAGGAGGTTGGGTGCATTAATCATATTTTAAAAATGAAAAAAAACCATTTTATAAAAGGAATTTGTTTTTCAAAGTTCTTAATTTTGCCAGGATTAGTAGCACATACATTTAATACCATCATTTAAGAGGCAGATGTAGGTGTATCTCTGTGAATTTGAGGCCAGACTGGTCTACATTATAGGTTCAATGACAACCAGGGCTATATAGAGAGACCCTGTCTCAAAAAAAGAGTTTCTTAATTTCTTCATTAATGATGAAACTTTGTTATATGGTCACATGGCTACCTGATTAAGAGACCTGAAAACGGTGAATAATCCTATAATTCTGGATACTGGAGGTTATATGTGTTATATTTTAGGTATAAGGAAATTGAGAAAAGAAATTAGGGAAGGAAAATAAAATTATGGAAGATACCAATGTTCCTGAAAGTAGGAAGTTAGGGTCAATTTGAAGAAAACATTTTATGTGATCACTATACAAACATCTTAGGCTAAGAGCCAGACAGTATGATGGAGTTCCTCCCCCTCCACACATACACAAACTTTTTCCTCCTCTTATTCCCTGTCTTGAGACAGCAAACAACAACCACATTGACTGGTACAGTCTGTGTAGTTGAGGATGCTCTTGAACTCCTGGTCTTCCTGCATCCACTTGCAACTGCTGGACCATCATGCCTTAAAAAAATTCCTGACTAAAACCTCTCCCTCAGATTTGTTTGAAGAGAAGAACATAATGAATTATTAACACTGTGTTATGTATGACCCAAGGAGGAAGAGAATCCTCTTGAGTAAAGTCATGTGAGGTAACGTGTAAATAAAGCAACATATGGAAAAAGGAAACAGAACTAGCATTTTAATGATGCATAATTATTGATTTTTAACATGAATCACATGTCTATATAACTTTCCAAAATTGAGAATTAATCACAAATTTGCCTACAATTTAGTAAGTTTATATTCTGTGTGTTTATTATTAAATAAGTATACCTCTACTCTCTGCCAGATCTGTTATCCCTCCCTCTTTTCTCAGAAGAGCAGGCCTCCAGAGGCATCAACCAAACATGGCATAATATGTTACTATATGACCAGGCACAAACTGTCAAATCAAGACTGGGTGATGCAACACAGTAGGAGGGAAAAGGTTCCATAGTAGTCAAAAGAGTCAGTGACAGTCCCTGCTCCCACTGTTAGGAGACTACAAGAACAACAAGCTACTCAGCCGTAACATATGCAAAGGACCTAGGTCAGACCCCTAAAGGCTTCCTGAACTTTATGAATCCCAATCAACTGATACTCTGGGCTTTGTTCTCATGAGGGGAAACTGATGTCAGGACGTAATAGATGAGAGAAGAACATTTTTTTAAAGAATCTATTGTACTGTTGTGAGAGACTGTTGGACTTGGTTACTTCTTATTTAAATATAAAACAAACAAAATAAGAAATTAGTGTTATAGTCTTGATGTTAATATAGCTTATTTAAAGTTGAATCTAATTTCATTTGGTAGAGTTACTTCTAGTGCACAGTTGTTTGACTTGTTTAAATGCCATAACAAATAATATCTGATCATGTAGTGATTTCAGTGACTAGATAGGAATATACTTTATATGAACATTCAGGTGTAGGAATAGACAAGGAAGAACCAAAACAAGTAAAAAGTGTGGATCAGGAAGATGACATAATCATAATGTAGTTAGGGAGACAAACATTTTAAAGCTTTGGTATATAAAATTCCACAATATGAACAATGCTCTGAAGTTTGAATCCCCCAAACTCGGGCTCTTTTATTTATCATTTGAGAAGACTGGTAATACATGAATTAGTCTCTTCAGGTCTCTAAACCTTAATTTTGTCTTCTGAATAAATTATATTAGGAAATCATGTAGACATAGGATTTACATGGAATGAACTTTTAAGATGTCTCTTACAGGTCACTATGCAATTGAAGGCACTAAACATGTTCAATCATTGGAAGCTAGAGTGGGGAACACAGGGCATGTCCTCATTCCTACCTAGCTTTTCTTGATGTGTAATTCAGTCTTATGTATATTGTTTATATTTCTGTGTTTCTACTTGTTGTTTTTAATTAATATGTTTACACTTCAAAGAATCACTGCTGTATTAATTCAGGAAAACTTACTTGATTAGTGGTAATGATAATAATTATAATTTTAAATTTTGTACTTTAGTAGGAACCATTACTTGTGAAGAAAGCTTGAAGACCAGAGCTAGGATCTCCAGAATCCATTTAAAAATAAACAGAAAAATAAAACAAAACATTAAAAACAGCTTAGTCATTGTCATATACAATTGTAACTCCAATAATAGGAGGTCAGTGGAGACAGCCAGTCTAGGCAAATCCAATAAGATTTTTGTTTTTTGAAAATCTGTCAATGTAATCCACCATATAAACAAATTGGAAAAAATACATTATCTTCTCATTACATGCTGAAAAAGCCTTCTACAAAATACAACATCCCTTCATGATATAGGTCTTGGAGAAAGCAGGGATACATGGAATTACTAAACATAATAAAGACAATATACTGCAAGTCAATAGCTAACATCAAACTAAATGCAGAGGAACTCAAAGTGATCCCACTGAAATCAGGAACAAGACAAGGTTGTCCACTCTCTCCATATCTATTCAATATAGTACTTGAGATTCTTGTTTGAGCAATAAGACAACAAGAGGAGATCAAGGGAATAGAAATCAGCAAAGAAGTCAAACTCTCACTGTTTGCTGATGATATGATAGTTTTCATAAGTTACCCCAAAAATTCAACCAAGGAACTTCTACAACTCATAAACACCTTCAGTAATATAGCAGATACAAGATTAACTAAAAAAAATAATTAGTCGTACACAGATGATAAAAGGGCTGAGAAAGAAATCAGAGAAAGCTTCACCCTTCACAATAGCCACAACTAGCATAAAATATCTCGGAATAACTCTAACAAAACAAGTGGAAGACCTATATGACAAGAACTTTAAGTCTTTGAAGAAAGAATTTGAAAAAGACACCAGAAAATTGAAATATCTCCCATGATCTTGGAAAGGTGGAATTAACAAAGTAAAAATGGCAATCTTACCAAAAGCAATCTACAGAATCAATGCAATATCCCTCAAAATCACAGCAAAATTCTTCTCAGGCCTCAAAGAACAATACTTACCTTAATATGGTAAAACAAAAAACCCAGGTTACCCAAAACAATCCTGTACAATAAAAGGATTTATGGAGGCATCACAGTCCTTGAATTCAAACTACTACAGAGCTACAGTACTAAAAAACAGCCTGGTATTGTCATAGAAACATACAAGAGGACCAATGAAAATGAATTGAAGACACAGATATCAATCCACATACCAACAAACACATGATTTTTGACAAAGAAGCAAAAAAAATATCAAATGGAAAAAAGAAAGCATATTTAACAAATGGTACTGGCATAACTGGATATCAACATGTAGAAGAATAAAAATAGATCCATATCTATTGCCATGCACAAAACTCAAGTCCTAATGGATCAAAGACCTCAACATAAAACCAACCACATTGAACCTCACAGAAAAGAAAGTGGGAAGTACACTTGAATGCATTGGCACAGGAGACCACTTCCAAAATATAACTCCAGTAGCACAGACACTGAGAGAAACAATTAATAAACGGGACCTCCTGAAACGGAGATGATTTGCAAACAAAGGACATGGTCAACAAGACAAAACGGCAGCCTACAGAATGGAAAAAGATCTTCAGCAACCCCACATCAAACAGAGGTCTGATCTCCAAAATATACAAAGAACTCAAGAAATTGCTCATCAAAAGAACAAATAATTCAACAAAAAAAATGGAGTGCAGACCTAAACAGAGAACTCTCAACAGAGAAATCAAAAATTACTGAAAGACACTTAAGGAAATGCTCAACATCCTTGGTGTCAGAGAAATGCAGTTCAAAACAACACCGAGATTCCATCTTACACCTGTAAGAATGGCCAAGATCAAAAACACTGATGACAACTTATGCTGGAGAGGCTGTGGTGTAAAGGGAACACTTCTGCATTGCTTGTGGGAGTGCAACTGTTACAGCCACTTTGGATTGCAGTATGACAATTTCTCACAGAATTAGGAAACAACCTTTTTCAAGACCCAGCATTACCACTTTTGTTTATAAACCCAAAGGATGCTCAATCATACTACAAGGGCAGGTACTCAGCTATGTATATTTATAGTAGAATTGTTTGTCACAGGCAGAACCTGGAAACAACCTAAATGCCCCTTAACCAAAGACTAGATAAGGAAAATGTGACATTTACACAATGGAGTACTACACAGCAGAAAACAGTAATGTCATCTTGAAATTTGCAGGCAAATGGATAGATCTAGAAAACCCATACTCAGAAAGACAAAAATCATATGTACTAACTCATAAATGGATTTTAGACATAAAGCAAAAAACAAACAAAATAAAACAAAAAAAACCATTTAGTTCACAATCCCAGAAAATCTATTCAACAAAGAGGATTCTAAGAGAGACATACATGGATCTAATCTACATGGGAAGTAGAAAAATATAAGATACCCTGAGTAAATTGGGAGTATGGGGAGCATGGGAGAAGGTATAAAGGGAGGGGAGAGAAAGAGAGAAGAGCAGAGAAAAATATATAGCTCAATAAAAACAATATATAAAAGACACGTTTAAAGAAAGACTTTCTTTTAAGGATACACAGAAAAAATGTTTTATACTCACATATAAAGCTGTTTAAAGATTATTCAAAGTATATTATATACATACATGAAATACCATAAGGAAACCTCAAATTTGTTAACCAATCAAGACATTCATGAATGAAGGATCAAACAAATGGAATTACCTAGATCCAGTGCCTCCCAAGACACCATTTTGCTTACAAATAAAAAGCACATTGTCATAATTAAGTTATCTTTTTCAAATCGTTGGTCAGTGAGTTAATATAAAACTCCCAAAGATATTGTGACCTGTTACCATGGCTCTTGATTATTTTCCCAGGACTTGTTAGTAAGACTGTATTGCTGAAGATATCACATACTTAACCAGCAGGCATTGAAAAATACATCTGGACCAACTTGGAAGCTTCATTCTTATTGGCTAGTTTTTATAAGGATAGAAGTTTTTATATATGTAACCAAAAGAGATAAAGTTTAATGGATAGTACTCAATTTTAAGCTCTGGTACTACAGTATTATCTGTCCTGACAAGATATTTCCACCATTACAATAGTGACCCAAAATATTACAGAAGTAACCAACCACTTATATTTCAAACAAAATTTAAAAAAAGCTCTGTAAGATGTGTTTTTATATGCTTGTATCCTTAACTGTTCCTAAACCCCTTGACTGGTTAGGTAATAGGTATAAGAGGAACATAGGAAATATACTACCATTTTGTTCATTTGTTTGTTTGTTTGGTTGATTTTTTGAGACAAATTTTCTTTGTGTAGCCCTAGCTATCCTAGAATTCATTCTGTAGACCTTTCTGTCCTCAGATTTAAAGATCTGCCTGTCACTGACTCCCAAGTTCTGGGATTAAAGATGTGTGGAAAATCACCACCTGTCTTTAAGTTATTAACTCATCCCACAGATTGTGTCTCTCAAATTTCATAAGAGTAACTTGTTTGCAAATATGACAATTAACACAGAAATAAATAACATTTTCGTGCAATGTATTAATGTGCTGAGCTAAAATTGGGACATTTATACCACAAACTAAACCCACAAGGAAGACTTAGGGATCATTACAGAAGATAAGGTTGGGAAAAGTGTAAGAAAAAGAAGAGCATATGTCCATGGTGAAGTAGCATTTGCCAGACATGAAGAATTGTCATGGTACCTCACAGTAGCTGGGACTAGATGCACAGGCATGTACAAGATTAAGCTGGCCAAAATTCCAAAATAACTGGTGAGGGTTTCATGAAGTTTTTCTCTTATCTGAGAAGTGACTCATAATTGATTAATACTGAGAGGAGAGTAACTTTCCTTTGGGCACGCCACTTCTGCGGGGACACCCATGCCCCAGGAACTAGTCTAAGCTCTGTACATAAAGGCAGCACTAATGGACTCAGCGGGATTAATCGCAGAAGAAAAATTTAAGAGAAAAGTGGAAAGATGTCAAGAGAAGAATTGAAGGGGAGCTAAATGGAGGTTTATTGGATCCAAACACATTATATTCATCCATAAATATTAAGTCAAATATTTAATAAAATATAAAAGTGATTAAAAACTAAGTTAATCCAAATTATCATAACTCTAACATGTATTTTGCTTGTATGAGTCTTGGCTTCAACTTTATTGTGATTACATGCAACATTTTGTTACTTCTTATTACAGAAAACTTATTACATTAGTGGTTCTCAATTTAAACATTGTGAATAATGCAGCAATAAACACTTACGTACAAAGATTTTCTGTTATACTTTGAGTTAAAATTTTTGGGCAAATACATTAGAGAGGTATGGTGGGATCATATTGGAGTTCTAGGTAATAATTTAAAGTCCACCTATACTAATTCCCATAATACCTGGGCTGGTTTACATATCAAAAGTAGAAGGATACTTTTTGTTTCTATACTCACCAGTTCTGTTGTTATTCTATATTTTTACACTTTCATTTTGATTGTGGTGAGATACAGCCTCAATGTGTTATAATTTTAGTATTTGATGAATAGTGATTTTCAAAATGTTTCTACATGCATTGATCATTTTTCCTTTATATTTTTAGAACTTTCTTGCAATTTCATTATTAAAATTATTGTTTTTTGATTTATTTATAATATAGATCTTTTACTTCCTTTCAAGTACTCAATAAACCTCAGTTCGTTGTATATCTGCAAAATATTATCTCTTCTCTATTCTTCCTCTTTATCAATAACTATTTACTGTGCTGTGCAGAGCTTTTAATTTTATGAAATTTGTTTGCTCAATCATTTCCCAGGAATTGGAGCCCTATTTAGAAAGTGTTCTTGACCCATTTTCCATACTTTTTCTCCAACAATTTTAGAATTTCATATCTTACTTTTATATCTTTTAACAGTTTTGAGGTTTGTTTCCTCATAAGGAGAGTGTTACAAATCTAGTTTCTTTCTTTTGGATATCGAGTTACAGTTTTGGCAACAAATGTCAATTCTAAAGTGGCTGTCTTATTTCCGACAAAACTCTGAAGATAACATCTCTCATGCCCACACATTGTTTTTTTAATATATATTTTATTTCAAATAGCCAAGTTATAGACGGGGTAAAAGAAAATGTCATTACAACCCTTTAGTAAAGTGTACTTTAATAAACTAGTTCTGTTGGTATTTGCTAATCTTAAGATTTGTGAGAGAAAGATTGTTTATACAATTTTGAACAAAATTCGAAGCAAGATTTAAATACTGATCTGGAAGATGGACTCTGACAAGGCCCTGCCCTGGGTTCCCAGGGAACTGTTCATGAATCACATTTTGCAGAGGCTTAAAAACGACAAAACCCACAATTCATTGCATTTCTATCAGGTCCAATCAGGATCAAGAATACATCCTGACATATTACCTACCTACATACCTCCTGCCCACATGTGATCAGGCGCATCTGGTGCAGATGCATCAAACAAATTTGTTTAGGGGAGTGTATCTTGTTATTTACCAAGAACCACAACTCCCAGTATTCTAAGAAGTTATCTTGTCCTTGGGCACCGGGGACTTACAGGATAATATTGGTTCTTATATTCCCTCCTTGAGTTGTATCCCGAGTTAAATCCTTGACTCTGTGATGGGTATCTATTGATATTGGATCTGATAATCATCATCTTGATGGTACCCAGACAGGAATTATCATCTACTTATGGCATTAATAATGCAAGAGCCAACAATAATTAGCAGAGTCAGAAGGCTAAAGGCCCCTTGATGGTTGACATCAGGTTTCTGTCTAGAAGGTGCCTGAAAATAGACAAGGAACTGCTTATTTATTTATTTATTTATTTAATCTCTGGTTCTCTGTTTCAACCCCCATATATATATATATGTCCTCTATCTCTTGTTTTTTCTCTTTCTCACTCTCTTCGTTTTCAACACAACCAGATTAAAATCCTGAATAATTTGTATATAGACAATAATTTGCTCTTAAAAGCATATAATATCTCCCTGTTTTACATAAAGTTGGCCAAGTACACTTTCATATTGTAGAACTATTTTATTTACTGAATCTACTTGTTGATAAATCTGGGTATATATGTAGCCATTTTATCACCTATCCCTGAGAGTTTCTTTTTGACTTAGATTTTCAGCTTGCTAGGTAACAAAAGATATTCTCTTCTGTAACTACCTCTAAGTGAAGGTAGGATGTTGTTGTCAGAAAACAAGCTGAAAAGATCGTCAACATGGGCAATGGAGCATTCATCAGAAGCATCTCGTGAGTCAACCTAGTTTAATGGACAGGAAACAGTCATATGAATTGTACTAGTTCACATTTACTTTTGGAAAATCCACAACTAAGCAGTCTGTAATTCACAGCTGATTCCTAGATGGTGTCTGTCAGCCAAATGGAAATCTGCTAAGACAGATATAGACTAGGGACAAAAGCCAAGGTTTAGCGATTTAAAGGACAATCTTACACTTGGAAATTTCAGGCCCATAATACTAAAAATTGGGGGATGGGCAGAGTCCAAAGACCAGGAGAGAGTTCTCACCCTCAGAAATAGACAGGTAGGGAAACTTAGGTTGTTCATATCAGGAATCCATTTAACCCAAGATGAGTGTCTCTAAGTTTTATGACTCCCTTGATTCTCTGAAGTTTGTGTGATTTTTAAATTTACAAAAGGGCATAAAAATTTTGGATATATTATCATAAATCTGTACTGAAATCAACTGTAGGGAAGCTGAAGTCGGCTCATACTTTAGAGTTCCAGTAAAATCTAAACCTTTCTCAGAAGGCCAGATATAAAAATTGGGCAGAAAAGTTTTTAGCCTGATAATACACACCTTTAAGTTTATACTTGGGAGACAAGCAAAGGAAATTTAAAATCTTGAGTTTGTGACTGAATAATTAATAATCAGTGCTCCTACAGCTGATCAGAACTCTAGTGGTCAATATTAAAACCTTGAATCTTTGAAATCTCAGTAAAACAGTAGCATAGAAGGGGGAGAGAAATATAAAACATCTCTTATTTTTCATTTATCTTAAATTATTTTTAGACAAATAGAACTTATATAGACTTTAAAGCTTTTTCTTTCCATCTAATCATTTATCAGAGACATGAGGAGTTATTGAGAGAAGCCATTGCAAGGAATGTCCCTTTAGTGAAAAGTTATACCTAAATCTATTTGTGCTTTAATATGAGTCCTGTTAACAATGGAAACCCATCTCTATTTTCTTTCTTTTTTCCGGTTTTAATAAAGATTTTATTGTTTTTATTAAGCTATATATTTTTTTCTGTTCCCCTCTTTTCCTCCTCCCTCCCCTTCTACTCTCTCCCATGATTACAATGCTCTCAATTTACTCAGGAGATCTTGTCTTTTTCTACTTCCCATGAATATTAGATCCACGCATGTTTCTCTTTAGTGTCCTCTTTGTTGTCTAATTTCTCTGGCGTTGTGAATTGTAGACTAGTTTTTCTTTCCTTTATGTCTAAAAGCCACTTATGAGTGAGGACATATTATATTTGTCTTTATGGGTCTGGGCTACCTCACTCAATATGATAATTTCTAGATCCATCCATTTGCCTGGAAATTTCAAGATGTCATTATTTTTTCCCATGGTGTAAATGTCTGTTTTCTGAAAGAGAGACCTAGTAGCTCTAAATGAACTAATAGTGTGGCTGCAGATTTGAGGGCAGAGTCTGGTTGCCTCCTGCTGTCAAGCTGAGACAGCTAGAGTTAACCTACTCATCATCGTATCAGAGATCTGATAAATTATAGCAGGAAGTATAATCAAAATGGTTTATGTATCAATTAAAATGACAGAGACTATCCCATTACCAAGGCAGTCATCCACGGCTACTTTGGTCGTCCTGGTTTTGCTTTGTATTAGAGATATCAGGACACTATCAGTCCTCAGCCACTAGGCCAAAAAGATGAGAGGCTTTCCTGTGGACGAGGAACACGCGAAACTCTGATCTTACTTTGTCCAGATGAAGTGAGACTATCAACTCCTCAGTGTCTTGTTTCTCCACAGTTTAGGCTGGGAGGGTCCTAGCAACAGGTGAGGCATTGGGGCAGTCTTTCCGGTGGTTAGAATTACCACAATCCACGTGGAGTCATTGTCATGCCCCATCATCTTCTTGGAAACTTGCAGTTCCTCTTAAGAGCTGGGTGGATCTCTGTTGTAAGTTTTTTTTTCATTAAACATCTGAAAAGCCATATCTAGCAGATCTCTGACAAGTTTGATAGTCATTACCTATTAAGTATGTCTGAGCTAAACAAATTTTATTTTTAGTTACTTGTTTTATGTTATATCTTGAAAACATACAGGAAGATAAATAAATCTTTCCCTTTAATTAATTACATTAGTACTTAGCATGACTATAAATATAGTTCTGAAAGAGCTTCTAATTTCTGAATGAAGCTCTTTTAGTACCAAAAGAAAAAAAATTAAATCATGACTATAGTCCATAGTGTGATTGGCAACTTTACTTTCCTTGTCCTTAAATAGTGCACTATTACAGAATTTCACAGTTTCTTATATGTCTCAGTTTCAAAATAGCTACATCTTAACAATGTTATCAAAACAAAGTGATTAGACATTCATTCTTAAGTCAGTCTCTGTTAGCATGAATAGACATTGGAGAAAAAAGAAACCCTTTGTCAGATTGCTTAGGTTACTGCCTTACTTCATCATATGATAGGAATACCCCAGTCTCCAGTGTTTATTGTTTGGTGCTCAGAGCTGTAGACCTTACTTTTAGCTTTTTATTTATCTATTTATCAAGATTATATATAAATAAAGACATTATAATAAGACACCTTATTGTGGTGGTTTGAATAGGAATGACCCCCATAGACTCATGTATTTAAATGGTTGACCCATGGGGCGTGGCACTATTAGGAGGTGTGGCCTTTTTAGAGTAGGTGTGGAATTATTGGAGGAAGTGTGTCATTGTAAAGTTCAGCTGTGAGGTCTCATATGCTCAACCTATGCCTATTGTGAGATACACAACCTCCTTCTGCTGCCTGTGGTCAAGGAATCTTGGCTGTAGTAATCTCAGCTCATTCTCTAGCACCATGCCAGGCTCCGTATCAAACAACAATTGATCTTAATCCAAAGTATCTTGGATACCTGTTGTTGTTTCTTGGCTTGGTCCACATCACATCATCCCCCTTAATGAAGACAGTGACATCCTTTTTCTCCAACACTACAAAGATGACTACCTTTGTAGATCACATAGCTGCCTAAGGATTGTGGCAAGCCACAAGTTGCTTATATCACAAAATGAAATTATGTCACATGATTCCTTTAGGATTATCTATGCTTATTTTTAACTTTCAACCCTGTGTTACAAGTTTTAAGTTAAGTTTTTATTATAGATATTAAAGATTTTTAGCCATATTCAATCACCTTATAAACCTTGAGATATAGAAATTTCCTGTAATAGTTTTTAGGCATTAAATAAAGCCAATAATACCTGTTCTGCTTAGTTGTTCTGCTTTGTTCTTTTCTCCCTATCTCAGCTCTTGGCCCTGGACATAGAGACTTTAAGAGCATGCCTGGGTCTGGGAAAGGGGGAGGCATAACACAACTCCAGAGCTACCTTTACCTTAAAGTAGAACAGCATAAAACTTTAATATTATCCATACCCAAATGACATTTGAATCCCTATTACATTAGATCCATTGGTCACAAAGCTCAGAGATAAATTTTGATCCCAGTGACTAGCAGCAGAAGGAACAGCAAAATTACATAGTAACTCATGCATTCAAGGAAGACTAGTCAGAACACACCATATATTCATACACACAAACAGAAAGAGAAAACGTTTTTTACCTTTTTCCGTGTTGTAATTCGAAGGGGATGGTAATAGAACTTTCTGATATGGTCTGAGGTTGTAAGAACAGTGGCTGAGCTACCGAATTAGGTTATAGGGAAGGAGCTGGAGTTGTGGCTCCAGCTGTGATGTACTGGGGCTACCAAAGGGGGACCTGCCTGCTGGCTTTTGCCTCGGGCCCTGGGCTTTTCTTCAAAGTTTCCCATTGAGCCCCAACCTAGTCCACAGAACCTCAAGACACCAAAACTCCATCATTTCTTGAGTGAGCTTTGGAGCAGTGCTCCAATTTATCAATCTTGCTCATCCATTAAGTTGCACAAAGAAAGGCAGTTACAGAGACAAGATAAGACATAGAGCCAAAAATTACAACAAAAACCCTAAGGGGACATTTAACAGCTAGAGAAGTTTAGAGAGTCATCGCTGCAAAACACAGATACTATAGACCCATTAGAGGCTGGCTCTCTCCAAATTCTCCTTGGCTTCCAGACCCACATTGGGCCTCTCCAAACCTCAACTTGTCCCCCAGTATTATCGATGCCCCCATGATTCCTCAACTATACTGTGCAGCCTAGAATCTGAAACTCAGTTGATGGGTGCCAAGTCTGGTCAGAAGAGAAAACCTGGTGGCTCTGGCTGAACTCCCCAATTAACAAGAAGTAACTAGTGGACTGTGTGATGTTTTCTTTTGCTTTGAACTGGGATGCATAGACTTTGCCAGATTCTTTCCATTCCTAGATTGGGACACCCCAGTACCAGAATCCAGAAACCAGGCAGCAAAATGTTAAAGGAAGCTAAAAACACTTCTACAACTTTCCAAAAGCAGTTCACCAAACAAACAAATTTACTATTGCCTTTTTCCAGCATGGTCCTTCACTGCAGGGTCCAAACGATTTAAGGCGTGCCTTGGAGCCTTGGATTAATATTTCAAAGTTCAAACCCCAACCCAAGGCATTCAGACTCTTGAAGTTCATGAAGGGTCCAGTGGATGGTCTATCTCGCTGGGGTTCTCCAAATGTTAATCCTGATATTAGTGAGAAAAAAAAACCAGTTTTGCAATTTTGAACCAAATTTGAAGCAACCTTTAATTAAATACTAGCCAGGAAGATGGACTCTGTCCAGGTTCCCAGGAAATGGCCAGAAGTCCTGTTTTGTAGAGGCTTAAAAAGGCAAAACCCACAATACATTGTGTTTCCTAACAGGTTCAATTAGGAGAGCACATACAACCGGATGCACGTATCTTTCTATATACCTCCCAACCACATGTGGTCAAGCACATAAGGTACACCTCGGTCAAAGAAACTTTTTCAGGGAGTGAAATCGTGTGGCTTGCTGTTTCTCAAGAACTACAGTTTCCAGCATTCCAGGAAGTTATTTTCTCCTTGGGCAATTGAGCCTTACACGTTAACTGTAAGGAAACAGTGAGTATGCTGCCCTCTCACAATGTCAAAATCAAATATGGACAAGTGGGAAAAAGTGAAGCAGGAATAGTGTCATATGTGACAGGTACACTACAGTACTTCAAGCTCCCTGGGAACTCAAGGCTGCCTTATATTCTACACATGATCTATCTACACAATGCACATTTGAAGGCATAATTCATAATGCTCACCGGGGTAGGGGTTACAATATTTATAAGATTACAGAAGAGCCAACCTCTTTATTATTTTCTTTGCAGTTTCATTTTGATTCCCTGTGCTACTAACTTCTAATTCAAATGGTTCCTCTGTTTTGAGTTATGCCACCATCTAAATTATAGGTTCCTCTTTTTTCTAAGTTTTTTGAGACAGTGTTTTTCTGTATAGATCTGGATGTACTGGAACTAGCTCTGATGATCAGCATGGCCTCTAACTCACAGAGATCCACCTGTACCTGATTCCCAAGTGCAGGGATTAAAGGCGTGCACCTGGTCTGCATAGAGCTTGGGTTCTTTCTACATGGCCCTTTATATATACAATCCTGAAGTCTACTGAAGTTGTCATTTTCTTCAGTAACCAAGAAACCTAGCCTAAGCTACCAAGCAGGAGATGTGCTAACTGACCCTATTTCGGATACTCCTGGAGGTTTCTTCCTTTTCCTTTACATATCTTATATTCTGAAGATTGCTATCCTTACTTGGCCATTGGACTATGAACCACTTTTAATACCAGATTACCATGCAGAAAAATGTTAATAAATCCTAACATGTGTACTTGCTAGATTTCTCTCCCTACAGTTAGTTATTTTAGCATGTGACTATTGCAATTTGGACATATCTCATTCATAATCAATAAATAAAGCTCAGCTCTACTCTTTTCCTACAGTTTTCCATTTAGAATGTTTCCCTCTTCTGACTTCTAAGAGAGCCAAAACTAGAAAGTTGATGCAATTGTGTTTGAACTATGGTGCAAGTTACAGCCCCAGTACTCAACAGAACTTGGCTATTTGGCCAAGTGGTTATGACTTTAGAGTCAAGAATATAAAAGGGTGTTTAGAATTCTCCTTCCATGGCTAAGAAAAGGCACTGAGGCCATGCGTGTGTCAGGGTATTTCTGTAGATCCAGAAAGGCCATTGTGTAAAGTTGTGAGGGTGAAGATTGCATTTTGTTGATGAGTACATTATTTTGGAGATACCAGAATCTTGGGATATCTTCCAAGAAAAGTTGCAAACCAGGAATGGAATCAGCACAGGAAAAAAAAATGTGTTTTAGTAAACAAAGCTGAAAGGAGTTGGAGATCTGAAGAGCTCTTTGACAGCAGACATGGAGTTGAATAATTTTAAGTTTGACCTGGAGATTTTGGTCTTGCCTTGGTTTAATATTTTCATATTATGCTCCCTTTCCATGCTTTTGAAATGACAATGTATGTTCTGGGCTGTTGTATGTTGAAAGTATGTTATCTGCTTTTGATTTTGAACTTACAGAGATTGCAGTTAAGAGATTGTCATGAGTCTCAGAAGATACTTTGAACATTTGAATAGTGTTAAGATGGTAATAGACTATTGTAACTGGAGATTTCTTTCCCAACCGCTATGGGGGTCAGGCAGGAGAATGTGAGTAAAATTGGTGCCTATAGGCTCATATATATGAATGTTTAGTCATCAAGGAGCAAAATTCTTTGATACAATTCAAAGGATTTATAGGCATGGCCTTGCTGGAAGAAGCATGTCTAGACTATGAATCTCTTAGATGAAAGTCTCCTGTGGTGACTATCTGGAATTTCCAAGGCAGAGATATATTCTCACAGGAGGAGAGGTCAGTTCAGTCCATGGTTTATTGTCATTCACATAAACATGACATGAAAGTAGACCAAACACAGCTTATTGAATTCTTAAATGATACAGAAAATGAAGTGGTGATAACATTGCTCGGGGTTATTATTGAAGCAACTGTGGAGAAATACTGCTGTGTATTATTGAACTTCAACATAAGAAAGCAGTGTTACATGCACAAGACAAAAGGATAATAGAGAATTGGAGTGCAGACAATTAAACACACCTAGTGATCATAAATCTACTCTAAAGTAGCTCTAAGTAGCCTTTCTTCCCCTGTTCCCATTAATAGTTGATTTTCTGGTCAGGTGCACTATTGATCGAATTCCACTGAAGCCATTTCTTCCTCATTAGCTTCCCAAACTTTTCTTTGCCTCAATTTTTCTCAGACACAAAGACATCTAAGATTACAGACAACTTGTTGCTTAGCAACAATCTCATTCCCATAACAGTATGGTTGGGCTTGCAATATCACCTCAGTTGCCTGGAGAGGTCAGATGTTTAACTGCAGTATGGAGAGAGGGCGGCGTTCCCGGCGCCTGGTTAGCTTATGCCCGAAATAATTACACAGAAACTGTATTCATTTAATTACTGCCTGGCCCATTATATCTAGCCTCTTATTGGCTAACTCTCTCATCTTGATTAAACCATTTCCAGTAATGTGTATCGCCACTTGACTGTGGCTTACCAACATGAGTCTAAGCAGCTTCCATCTGTCTTGGCCAGGAGAATCATGGCATCTGCCACACTGCCTTCTCTCCCCCAGCATTCTGTTCTGCCTACTATGCCCACCTAAGGGGTGCCCTATCAAAAGGCCAAGGCAGTCTCTTTATTTAACTAATGAAAGCAACAGAAATACAGAAGGACCTCCTATGCCATTTCCCCTTTTTCTGTTTAAACAAAAAAGAAAGGCTTTCATTTTAACATAGTAAAATTACATATAACAAAACAGTTATCAAGCAAGAAATACAGTTACCATATTTAGATCTATTTTATCTTTTATCGTAACAATGGAAAACTATAACTGTAACTATCTATCCTTCAACTCCATCAAAGACTCCAGAAGGATATAATATTACCTAAGTAAGTGAGAAGTAAGCAACTTCCAAAACTCTAAAAGTGACAGAGATATCTCGCTGCCTGGACAGCCACCCAAAGTTCCTCTGTACCATTGGGGCATCCATTTTCAGCCTACAGGCCCATAGTATCCAGCAGACATTTCCATGAAGCAGGAAAATTCAAAGACAGTTCAGTCACTTCTGTGTCCTGCAGAATGTCTTGCATACTCTTTCATGAAGCAGGAACCCTGAAGGATCATCTCAACTTTAGGCAAGTTCAGAAGTCCTCTCTCTGTGGGTTCTTTGTGTCCAGTTAAGCAGTCCAGGCAAGAGCAGTTTCTTTCCAAAATGGCTAACAAACTCCATAAGGAGCCTCTTCAATGCCCGTCTTCCTCTTGAAGTAACTGGTGCTGCCAGGAGCAGATGTGTCTCATTGTCATGAAAAGTCCTAAGTTATTAAAATATTAAATGCCATATTCTGAGTTTTTGAAAGATATGAAGAATGCCTATCTGAAATATATCTATGCACATCTAGAAAATCTAACTGACATGACTATAAACTTGACTATTATAGATGACTATCTATTAACCTATATTTCTTAACTATATATTACATTTTTAAATGCACTACACAATCACAATACCTTAAACAAGAGCAGAAATATACATATAACAAGATTGACCTTAAATTTATATCAATAAAGCAAAATCCATACCAATGCAGACTATTCATATCTATATCATATTCCCCTTTAAATGTAAAAGAACATTTATAAACAATATCTGGGAATATGGGCATAGTTTTTTCTCTCCAAACTTCTTCGTGCTGTATGGGGGCGCTGTTAATCAGGTCTTTCATGGTGTATCCTGTGTTCTAGGTTCATCTCAGTTGTCAGTTGAGTCAAGTAATTTTCTGAAGTGTTCACGGTGACCTTCAGGAGGCTGGGGTCCATGAAACCATATTATTGGTCTGGAAGCAATCCACAGGTTCTCATCCTCTGTGTAAACAAAAGAAGAACCTCTTTTCCAAAGCACTATATCCTTAGACCCAAATTTGGAAATCATGATACCTTTAGGACATATATGTTGGTTTAGTTTGGCAGCCCATACAATAAAATTCTCTCTGTACTTAGCTCCTTAACAGTCAAAAAATTTAAAGAAAACACAATAATATACAGAATCCAGGCTCTCTGTGAATGTTCCATTTTTACGTGGCTTATATTTCTTTTTTTTTTAATCTATAACTATCTGTACTCTGTCTCTTTAAAGACTTTACCCCTGTTTTTAAGGCATTAACTTTATTTTATGATTCTCTATATTCTTTTTCTTTTCTCTCCCAAGCCTACGTACATCCATCCAACAGTTTGACCCATTTAGAGGTCTTTTATGTCTAAATCTGTCCTATTGTGAATCTGTAATTCTCTACTATCCAGGAAAATTTCTTAAAATGCTAAGCACTTCTTAAAAACTTAAGTTGCTCTAAATCTGTCCTATTGTGAATCTGTAATTCTCTACTATCCAGGAAAATTTCTTAAAATGCTAAGCACTTCTTAAAAACTTAAGTTGCACCATGTAGGAGAAATACTGTACTACCTGTTTGTTCCCAGTCTAAACCTTAACTGCGCTGTTATCATGATAATTATGATAGTTCCTGCCTGAGATCAGCACAATTCAGCATGGCAGAGCCGCTCCTGTCTCAGAGCCATTTGGTGTCCCTGAGCCGCAAGCAGTTTCGGGCACACAGTGAGTCTGTATTGCCATCAAGCAAGCCACTTTAGTCAGAAGCCCCGTCCAAACACTCTGTCTCCAGCAGGAGCCAGAGATGGCACTGGCAGGATAGTCCAGAAAACCGGCATTTTAAAACCGCCACAGCTTTTTTAGTGTTGCGGCTGCTGAGTGAGGAAATTTTCTCTGCGACACCCTGCCAGGAAACAGCAAAAAGCTGTGTTAAAGTCTATAATTGTGTCTAGAATTTCTTTTCAAGTCCTCTCAGGTTTTATGTGGAGTTAGTCGACCACATTGGCCAGCCAACTTAGTAAGAGGTGCAGGCTGTGTTCCCAGCATCCAGCTCCCAGTGGCCCAGTGTAGGGCCCCTTGTTCCATGATGGAGTTGAAGAATGGATAGTGGAGTCTTTGATGGAGTTGAAGAATAGATAGATAGTTATAGTTATAGTTTTCCATTGTTACGATAAAAGATAAAATAGATCTAAAAATGGTAAGTGTAGTTCTTGCTTGATAACTGTTTTGTTATATGTAATTTTACTATATTAAAATGAAAGCGTTTCTTTTTTGTTTAAACAGAAAAAGGGGAAATGGTGTATGAGGTCCTTCTGTATTTCTGTTGCTTTCATTAGTTAAATAAAGAGACTGCCTTGGCCTTTTGATAGGGCGTAGTAGACAGAATGGAATCCTGGGGGAGGGAAGGCAGTGTGGTAGACGCAATGAATCTCCAGCTTGAGATGGATGTAGGTTAGAATCTTCCCGGTAAACCACGACCCCGTAGTGATACACAGATTACTAGATATAGGTTAAAGCAAGATGTGAGAGTTAGCCAAGAAGAGGCTAGATATAATGGGCCAGGCAGTGTTTAAATGAATACAGTTTCTGTGTAATTATTTTGGGAGGAAAGCTAGCCGGGCGGGACGGAACAAGGGGCCCTGCACTGGGCCGCTGGGAGCTGGGTGCTGGGAATACAGCCCGTACCTCTTACTACATTTACCTGTTTATTTCTTCTAATTTCTAAAGTAAGATATTTATTTATTAATAAATAATAGTAAATATTAATAAATTAATATATTCTAACCAAAATAATTCCAATTTTATTATTAGATATAGCTTCATTATGAAATAAAATTGATTTATGATTCTTAAAATATGTCAAACATGTATTACAACTTGAAATAATAATAATAGTAAGACAAAACATGTTCTTTTTTATTCACGACTTTTATCACACTGAAAAAAAGAAATTTGACATTGTTTATATTAATAATTGATGATGACTATATTGTATTGTGCTATTAAGGGATGAATATAAGTGAATTAAAATCCTATAATTAATAATTAGTTGACATTTGTCAAAGACAAAGTGCCCTCTACTGTTTCTATGTTAATTATATATACTTTATAGGAATCAGAACCATAGATATATACA
Source organism: Ondatra zibethicus (assembly GCA_004026605.1). NCBI lineage: Eukaryota > Metazoa > Chordata > Mammalia > Rodentia > Cricetidae > Ondatra > Ondatra zibethicus. The sequence goes on from PVIU01012274.1 coordinate 40,997, forward strand.
TGCATAATATTTTAAGCTATAACATCTTTGTACAAAATAAACACAGACAAGAGTAAGATATAGAAATAAAGCAAAAATATAAGAAATAAGTGATAGAAGATTATATAAAGCTGTTCCTAGGAACACAGTTACAGTCCCAGATAGAAAAGATTGTATTTATCATTGAGTACAGACTAGAGTAGCCTTTATTTTTTCTTTTCTTACTATACAATATCAAACAATAATGTCATTTATATTCATTTGCTTTTTAATGAAAAAAGAGGACTGAAGTTTGAGAAACAGCTTAGGAATAAAGCCACCATGCAGATACATCCATGATATGTATTCAGTGGGTAGTTTGATAATATGTTTGTAAATTTCCTCATTCTATCCACTACATTTACAGCTCATAGTATGGTTTTCTTTTTATTAGGTGAGCGAGGGGATGTGTTATTGTATTCAGAAATCGTTCTCATCACATGAATTACTTGTATGTTACAAACAAAACTAGTCTCTAGCAGTCAAGTACAAGATATAATACCTTCATCACATTCCTATTATTTTATAATTTGGTTACTACATTTATAATAAACTTTGACATCAGAATTTCTACACCTAAGTCTTAAGGAACATCAGAGAATAGTAAATGAAAAGATTGTAAGAGTCAGAGTACCAGAAAGTCTGCAGGTATGACAGAGAAGCTATCCCCGTGAAATCTCAACAATATGGCTGCCTAAATAAGATCTAAACAGAGATAACACCAATGAATCTGTTAATGAGGAAGGAGGAAATTAAAAGACCTTACCACTACATGATGGACTCCACGAAATCAGTGAATGCTGGGGAAAGAATTCATCTATCCCAAGTGACAACCCCTTAGGTTGCTATCTAATGTCAGGTGGTCAACCTTAAAAATGTATACTTACATACATACATACATACATTAATTGACTGGCAGAGTGCATTTGCATATTTATCATATAATAATTGCAGAAAAAGAGAATATGAATTTCAGAGGGAACTGAGAAAATAGTGAGTGTTTGAAAGGGAGACAGGAAGATGAAGAAACAATGTGATTATATTTAAAATAAATTTTAGAAATGTTCTGCTTTATTTTAATTTTATATTATGCATGGGAATTTGTGTGTGTATATAAGTGAAGGGTTTTAGGAAGGTCAGAATCCTTGAATCCCCAAGAACTAGAATTATAGGTGGTCATAAGTTGTCTGATTGGGTGCTATGGACTAAACTCCAGTTCTCTGTAAGAACAGAGAAGCCTCTTAACCAGTGAGTCATCATTCCAGTCCTATTACTGATTTTTGACAAAGAAGCAAAAAAATATAAAATGTAAATAAAAGCATATTTAATGGTGTTGGAATAACTGGATATCAACATGTAGAATAATGAAAATAGATCCATATCTAACATCATGCACAAATCTCAAGTCCAAATGGATCAATGACTGCAAAGTAAAGCCAGCCACAATGAATCTTATAGAAGAGAAAGTGGGAAATACACTTGAACACATTGGCACAGGAGACCACTTCCTAAATATAACCCCAGTAGCACAGACACTGAGAGAAACAATTAATAAATGGGACCTCCTGAAACTGAAAAGCTTCTGTAAAGCAAAGGACATGGTCAACAAGACAAAATGACAGCCTACAGAATGGGAAAATATCTTCACCAATGCCACATCAGACAGAGGTCTGATCTCTAAAATATACAAAGAACTCAAGAAACTGTCATCAAAAGAATAAAAATCCAATAAAAGAAAATGGAATACAGACCTAAAGAGAGAACCAACCCTCAACAGAGGAATCTAAAATGGTTGAAGGAAATTCTCAAAATCCTTAGTCATCAGAGAAATGCAAAATCTTACAACTGTAGGAAGGGCCAAGATCAAAAACACTGATGATAATTATGCTGGAGAGGTTGTGGGGTAAAGGGAACACTCCTGCATTGTTGGTACAGCCCTTTTGGATATTAGTATGGCATTTTCTTTTCTTTTCTTTTTTTTTTTTTTTTTTTGAGACAGGGTTTCCCTGTGTAACAGTCCTAGCTGTTCTGGAACTAGCTCTTGTAGACCAAAATGGCCTCCAACTCACAGGGATTCACCTGCCTCTGCCTCCTGAGTGCTGGGATTAAAAGAGTGTGCCATCATGGCCTTGCCAGTATGGAGATTTCTCAGAATATTAGGAAACAACCTTCCTCAAGACCCAGCAATATCAGTTTTGGGTATATACCCAAAGGATGCTCAAGCATACCACAAGGACATATGAACAACTATGTTCATAGCAGCATTGTTTGTCATAGTCAGAACCTGGAAACAACCTAAATGCCCCTTCAACCTAATAATGGATAAGGAAAATGTGGTACATTTACACAATGGAGTACTACACAACAGAAAAAAATACTGACATCTTGAAATTTGTAGGCAAATGGATGGAGCTAGAAAACATTATATTGAGTGAGGTTACCCAGACCCAGAAATACAATTATCACATGTACTCACTCATAAGTGGTTTTTAAACATAAAGCAAAAGAAAAAAAAAACGCCTATAATTCACAATGCCAGAGAACCTTGACAACAATGAGAACCCTAAGAGAGACATACGTAATTCTAATTTACATGGGAAGTAGAAAAAGACAAGATCTCCTGAGTAAATTGAGAACATGGGAAACATGGGAGAGGGTAAAGGGGTGGGGAGAGGAAGGGGAGCAAAGAAAAATGTATAGCTCAATAAAATCAATAAAAAATAAAAAGAAACATAGAAAAACAGGAATCCTAAAATTCTTTTTTTGAATTTATTTTTATTTTTAGTATATTGCCTATATGTATGTGTGTGGGGGGTGTCGAATTCCCTGGAACTGAAGTTGGAGACAATTGTGAGCTGCCAGGTGAATGCTGGGAATTGAACCTGAGTCCATCTGGAAGAGCATGGAAAAGCAGCCAGTGCTCTTAACCACTTAGACATATCTCCAGCCCCTCCCCCTTTTTTTAGAATACTAAATTTCTATATTAGATGTGTGTCAGGAAGTAGTAGATTTTTATCACCATTAAATAGACACTAAGTTTTGAACACTGTCTAGTTGTTTACTAGTTCTAGTTACTATATGACTGAGGAAATAAATGCTTATACATGGACAGTAAACTACTCTTGTCACGTGTCATGCTTGGCAGTCAATCATTACTCTGTTGATTGACAGCACAGAAGTCACCAAAGAGCCAGGCATCCTAAAACTCCAGTCCTGGGAACACCCTAAGAGTGTGATGTGAACAGCCTGTTTGGCAGGTACTATGAGCTTTACAGGAAGGTTGCTTGATACCTTACACCAGAAAACATACCTCTTGTCAGATGTGAGGACAAGAAGCAAACAGACTGCTCTGTAACCTTGAGATGTGAGTTGCTTCCTGTTCCCCCAGACATTGTTTACCTAGCTACTAATACAGCATTAGAACTTTACTTTATGCTGCAGTTTCCACAAGGTAACCTGACCTTTCTGTCTTCCCTAACTTCCGTTTCCTAAAGGTTCTATTGTGGCATTCATGATGACCTTAATTATTTCATGTAACTAGAAAACAGTGCATAGTAAATGTACGTAAAAACTCTCAAGGTAGAAGGTACATAGAGTTATGATAGCTATTGTATTTTATTATATTTTAATTTTGAACTCATTCTTTAGGTTTTGCTTTTATTTTGTTTGAGAAAACATGATTCAAACTGCAGAGATGGTGAAGTTCAAGGTTGGGGGATTTGGTCTTCAAGGTTTCAGCAAGGGAAATAAAACAGTCTTCAATAGCTTGCCATTTCAGCCTAACTGTACATAATAAAATTATTTCTTTTGTAAACCTCATAATATCAAAAGTGATAATATTGTGAATATTGGACATGGGTATTAAGAATTTCTCTAAATTTGAACATGCTTGAAAATTTAAAGAAAATATATAAATAACACATGTAGTATGGTTCTTAGGGAAATGAATGCTTAAATTGATTGAGCTTTTACTTTTTAATTGTAGTAAATAATATACAGCATAAAATTCACCAACTAAACTGCTTTATGTTTGGAGTTTTAGAGTTTATCATGAGTGTGTGTGTGTTTCTTTTTTTTTTCTGTATAATGCTCAGTACCATTCCTCTCCAAAATTCTTTTCATCATACCATAGAAAATTGTGACATCAGTTGGATGGTGATGACCCAGATCTTTAATCATAGCACTCAGAAGGCAGAGGTAGACTAATCTCTGAGTTCAAGGCCAGCCTGGTTTATAGAGCAAGTCCTAGGAGAACTGGGTCTACATAGAGAAACTCTATCTCAGAAAAAGCAAACAAATGAAAGAAACACAAAAACCAAAGCAAAACAAACAAACAAACAAAAAATTAACTCAAAATAAACCAAACCTGTGACTACAAGCAAAGGCTCTCCATATCCTTCCTCTTAGTCACTAGCAACCACCATTCTACTTTCTGTGGCAGTCAATTGGACCATTCTAAATACTATATGCAAGTGTAATTATTTATCTTTATTTTTCTAACTGGCTTATTTCACTTACTTTAATGTTCTTAATATTCATTTGTGTTACATCATGAGTCAGAATTATCATCTCTTTCAAGGGAGAATAATATTCCATTGTGTGCACATATAAATTTTTCATCAGTTGCATGCTTATAAAGGCAGTAATTGTTTCCCTACTACAACTACCCTGAATAACGTTACAATGAACATGAATATCCAACTATCTCATTGACAGCTACCTTCACTCTGTGAGGCTGTAAACCCATGAATGGATTCAGAGGATCACAGAGCCATTCAATTTTTATTTTGAAGTTTCAGTAGTAGTATACCATGCGTGCACCATAAACATCGCATGTTGTTAATTGTCCCTCTATGTTGTTGCCGAAGACATTCTCAGCGACTTAACTATGATACTCTTCTTTGTCTGTACTCATAATTCAGAGGTTATGATTTTCCACAGTATTCTAACTCTCCTAAAAATTCCTCATATTTAAAAAAAATCTCATTTACCTTTTTTGAATGATTCAGTTCTTCATTGCCTTCCAGTCCTAACTCTCTGCTTTTACCATGATATGTTGCAATGAGGGGTTCGGGCTGCTTTCTGGCACAGGGCCTCTTGTGCCACCAGGCTCCCGGTGTGTACCCAAAATAATTACACGG